>WURV02183362.1:0-13055 GCA_011762755.2 Epimenia babai | reverse complement strand
ATAATGATGAGAAATGCCCGGATAAATAATAATGCCATAATGATGAGAAATGCCCGGATAAATAATAATGCCATAATGATGAGAAATGCCCGGATAAATAATAATGCCATAATTATAAGACGCAATCATTACTAAGAATGCAATCGTCATTGTGGAGGTATTCACTAAAAATGCAATTACTAACAATGTGATCATGAGTGAGGATGCAATCACTAACAATGTGATCATGAGTGAGGATGCAATCACTAACAATGTGATCATGAGTGAGGATGAAATCACTAACATTGTGATCATGAGTGAGGATGCAATCACTAACAATGTGATCATGAGTGAGGATGAAATCACTAACAATGTGATCATGAGTGAGGATGAAATCACTAACAATGTGATCATGAGTGAGGATGCCATTACTAACAATGTGATCATGAGTGAGGATGCAATCACGAACAATGGTGTCACTAACGATCATGTATAATAATACAGCGTAACCAATGACAGGACAATGACTATGACTACCGATCCATTGACCAATGAAAACTTAACAACTCACGATGCGATGATTGTCTTGCTGGAGGTTCTTGACTTTCTCCTCGAGTTGTCTCGCTATGTTCACCAGTTCTTCATTGCGTCTCTTCAAACCCCTGACCTTCGCGTCCATCGGCTCATTCATGTTAGGCCGCTGTGATCTCTGTAAGCCCACAACATCATGAAGCACAGAGCAGCCTCAAAATTCAATATCGTAAACCCGTAGAAGTAATAATTTAAGTTCTCACATGCAACTTTTCTCAGAATAGCTCGAGGTAGATGTTTGACTTATGCAAGACAACGTGGCATAGCAACACTAATTAACCACACAACCACACCACAGTGTTATAATGACAAGACAATGATAGAACAACCATATCTCAGTGATAGAACAACCATACCACAATGATAGAACAACCACACCACAATGATAGAACAACCACACCACAATGATAGAGCAACCACACCACAATGATAGAACAACCACACCACAATGATAGAACAACCACACCACAATGATAGAACAACCACACCAGAATGATAGAACAACCTCACCACAATGATAGAACAACCGCACCACAATGATAGAACAACCACACTACAATGATAGAAGAACCGCACCACAATGATAGAACAACCGCACCACAATGATAGAACAACCACACCACAATGATAGAACAACCACACTACAATGATAGAACAACCTCACCAGAATGATAGAACAACCACACCACAATGATAAAACAACCTCACCACAATGATAGAACAACCTCACCACAATGATAGAACAACCACACCACAATGACAGAACAACCACACCAAAATCATAGAACAACCACACCAGAATGATAAAACAACCTCACCACAATGGTAGAACAACTATACCACAATGATAGAACAAACGCACCAGAATGATAGAACAACCACACCACAAAGATAGAACAACCACACCACAATGATAGAACAACCACACCACAATGATAGAACAACCACACTACAATGATAGAACAACCACACCAGAATGATAGAACAACCACACCACAATAATACCACAACCACAGCACAATGATAGAACAACCACACCACAATGACAGAACAACCACACCACAATGACAGAACAACCACACTACAATGATAGAACAACCATACAAAAATGATAAAACAACCACACCACAATGATAGAACAACCACACCACAATGGTAGAACAACTATACCACAATGATAGAACAACCATACCAGAATGATAGAACAACCACACCACAATGATAGAACAACCACACCACAATGATAGAACAACTATACCACAATTATAGAACAACGACAGCACTATGACAGAAAAACCACACCACAATGATAGAGCAACCACACTACAATAATAGAACAACCATACCAAAATGATAAAACAACCACACCACAATGATAGAACAACCACACCACAATGGTAGAACAACTATACTACAATGATAGAACAACCACACCTGAATGATAGAACAACCTCACCACAATGATAGAACAATCACACCACAATGACAGAACAATCACACCACAATGATAGAACAACCACACCACAATGATAGAACAACTATACCACAATAATAGAAAAACTATACCACAATGATAGAAAAACTATACCACAATGATAGAACAACCGCACCACTATGATAGAACAACCGCACTACAATGATAGAACAACCACGGCACTATGACAGAAAAACCACACCACAATGATAGAACAACCACACCATAATGATGATAAAAGCATAAAAAATCATACGAACACGGTGATCATTTTGCCCGGATGTTTCTTGTAACTGCGTCGTCTGCTCAACCACTTCAGTAACAATATTCCGGGCCGTTTCTTCATGAACAGTTCCATCAGCCACATTAATAGGCTGACAAAGCAAAATGGCAAACATAGATACTAATTTTATTGTGGATTTTTTTCATTCATTTATATTGACACCATTATAACATATTTATTATTATACCATTGGCACGAACCTTTATGTCAAAAATAATGGAGTATCTTGAATGACTTTCCCCCATAATATGATATTATATACAGCATTGACGTATCATTCACATACTGGAATTATGTAAAACAGTCCTTTATTACAAAAATATACGGGTTACTCGAGTCTAGGCCAACTAGTTAAGGTAATATCAGGACAAAGCTTCCTGGACAAAGGATCACTGGACAAAGGCCCTCTGGACTTTTTTTCTAACTGATATCACGTTGAGTATTGTTGTGATTGTCAGGTGAGCTTTAGTCCTCAGTAAGGTGGGCTGTTCGAGTCAATCAGGTGACAAAGCCCAATTAGGGATTGTCTAATTCACTTTGTAGTTAGTACCATCCCATAGTGTACACTAGCATAAATGCCCAATTCAGGGGAGTTAAACTCACACTTGTGAACTTTACCCATTTAGCTAGATCTTGGAGAGGTTATGGATTTAGCCGTTAATCTGGCCACATTATGTCCATCATTGTAATTTATGAATAGCCATGACAGTACATGATGTAATGAGATCACAGGCTCTTACAAAACTATTTAAAATACACAAACACGGTTCGCAGTGCTTCTTAACATTGTCATCACATCTAGAAATTCTCACATAATTTCATTTCCATAATTCTACATCTAATTTAGCGTAGGTTTCTTATTACATTGAACCATATCAAACATTTTAAAGATAGGAGCTCAAACTAAAACCATTTGATATGATGCCTGTGACGCCTGTCCTGTATTTCATGACCTTGTCTTATCACCCATGACCAGAATGTTCGAGTGTTTATCCTAAATCTCTAAACCCATTGGTGTTGTATGGCATGCTGCCAGATTCATGAATGCTATTAACAATAGATTTAACTCTACAGATGACACAGAGATCCGACACAGAAACCATTGCCCAAACTTGGCACACTGTAATCATTACACATCCTTAAATAAGCTTGGATAAACTGAGAATGAACCAATTATGAGCCATTCTTTTAAAAAGTACACAATAGCCAATAGGGAAAATATGGCTACTTTCTTTATCAATCGACTAAATGTGGCCATTTCTCCAGAAAGCAAGGCCTTTAGGCCAAGGGGAGCGAGCTCATTTCTCAAAAATTATAACCATCGGGACAAATGCAGCCTACTTTGAAAACTGTTACTGGTGGGCCATCTGTGGCCCATTTCTTTGGTCTGCGATGTCAGTAATTGAATATATTAACAGGAACCTCATTACGTTGCGTTCTAAATTAGCTGATAATAGATACAGTATTAAGTCTGGCTAGGCCTATCTCGTCTGATTAAACTTTAAACTTATATGAAAAGGCTAGCATAAAATCCTTGAAATAGCAATCAGGTATCTTTGCTGAGTATACAAGTAAAATATTATTCGTATTGCCATGTTCTGTTTATTTCGAATACATACACAAATGACAGATCTAGAATAACTAATTGACAATTCAGTCTGATTAACTCGGACATAATTAATGACTATTTACATAATTGGTAAAAAGCAATGGCATTATCACGTCACCTTAACGTACGACACCTGTCAAAGTACCATAACAGTTCGTTGTCTGGTTCCTGCCAAAAAGAATGTGCATAAGGGGAAGCTCTGATAGCTGAGACAAAATCCAGCGGTGTTCAAGGGAATACTGCACCTTCATTATCTTTTTCTTTATGATTACATTATGACAGACTAATGCGGCTACCTCTACATTTTATTTAAAGCTATTAAAACAGACCCTTAACTAAATGTTGGCGTGAGTTTACCTACACTTAAATAACTTGGGACTTCTCTTGAACACCCTTGAGTGGATAAAAAAGATTTCTAAGACATGGCTGTGATATATTAACTTATGGAAAGTAATATATCAACAATTTATTATTAATTTAAAATTTATATATGTATATGTCACGGTTTTCACCCAGTTTCTGTAAGAGTAAAACAGGCTTTATACAGAATGTATAAATTATAACTGAGAGAACAAACCTTTCATTGCTATTTTTATATCACATTATTTTCAGTGGCCTTCGTGGTCACCGGACATTATTTACCTGCATTTTGGCCAAAAAAGTTATTGAACTTCAAGCACTATTAAAGCTGATAACATTGAGGAATTGAACTAACATATCAAGATGAGAAATATCGAGACAAAGATAAGATGTATGACTTACATGTGGGGTCAGGGTCGAGGTGGTATGGGGCATGAGTCATTCATCGACATTTACGTTAGATGGGTGATAGGAGATATGTAACAGGTAGCATTAGTACCGGTGGGACAGAGCGATGGATGTTCTCTACTCCATGGGACGTGTATTGTGTGATTGTATGAACTGTATCAACATCATATACCTACTGCACCAGTATTGATTTCTCCCCGAGCAGGCCACTGATGTATTAAATTGCCAGTTTATCGATCCTACTGTACTAGACAGATAATAGTTTAACAATTTCAACAGCATATGATTCATTATTTGTATTTTTTTTCCGTAATTATACCCAAAGCCATATCTGGAATGTCAAAAATCTCAGGTGTACGTGTCTGCACATAGTGGGGAGGATCGGATAATGGACTTTCCGCGAATTAATGTGAAATAGTCCGCATGATATTGGACACATCCTATTAATAAGAGAAATTCAATCCGATTTTGTTCAAGAAAAAGAATGAAAGAAGGGATTTAAAGTCAACATAAAAAATTTGACCGCATATATGTGAGAAAATGATAAAACCATTACAAGGCTTGAGCAATACAAAAGTTTTACGTTTTGTTTTAAAAATTTCGAGTGTATCGGAGTTTCGTATATCTGGTAGTGAGTTGAAAAGCAAGGTAGAATTATAGGTAGAGGGGGGGGGGGTGCAGCAAGGTGTAATGTGTTAGGTTGTCTGGTAGTTCTTGTTGGTTAGTGGTTTGTATGTGATCTTGAGGTTGGAGAGATAGAGCGAAGTTTGTGTGAGGCATTTATGAGGTAGAATTGGTTGAGTTGAATTTAATGCACCGGTGAACTGGCAGCTAGTGGAGATAGATAAGACCCCGGGTAATGTGTTGTGATCTGCTGCAGATATAAGCAGAGGTGGGCCGCACTATTCTGTCATTTCTGCCTTTATTAATATCAGAGATGTCAAAATTAATTCCTACACAATTACAGTTATCTATCCTGAATGGGACAAATGCACACATGTACTAAAGTTTCAGTTGGGTCGGGAGGGGGGAGTTACTTTGAAATTAATCTAATCTTCTTTAACCCGCAGCACGCTGTTGTCCCAAAATTGTATTGCAGTAGTAATTTGATATACAGTTGTCCATGTGGTAAGGGTTAAATGGAAATAACCTGTTTTTATTATATTCAATATATGTGATTTTAAGGTGGAGTTATTGCCAAAAGTTATACCAATATTACACATGGATGAGGAGAGAATGATGGTAATGCCATTAAAGGATAGAGACAGGACGGAGGACAGGTTTCTGGTGAAATGGTGAGGTGATGTGCAACATTTCTGTCTTATGATAAAGCTTTAATTTGTTTAATAGCATCCATGTGAAAATAATCAAAATATCAGATAGAGAGACTGAAATATGATTGAGGGATATTTGGAGTTCTGATTCACTGTCAATAATTAGAGGGAGCCAGATCATCTATGTAGTAGTTATAGAAGAGGGCGTGGTTGTTGATGAAGGCATGAAGGGGAGCAGTGTAAGTAATAAATAGGAGAGGGCCAATGACAACTGTTTTGGGGTACAGTATAATTTAGAAAGTAGAGGTTTAGAAAAAATTTATCGAATGTTAATAATGAATGAGGAGTCAGAAAGATTTACGGTGATGTCCGTAATAAGGAAATGGTTCTGAAGGTGAGAGATGCCGGTAGTATGATCGATGGTGTCAAATGCCGCATTGAGGTCACGCAGAATGGGGATCACTGATTGGCCGAGATCGAGCGATTGGTGCATGCTGTTGGAGATGTGAAGAAGCTATGAAACTTTCTGTAGGCAGACTGAAAGGGTTAGAGTTGTGAGTTGATGGATAGATGCTGAGTAACTTGAAGGCAAATATAATTGTAGACAGAAAAAGATCAGATAGTGGAAGGAAGGTGAAGATTAAGGATAGGTAGTGGTGCGGAATCTAATATGTATCTAATGTTACTGATTTTATTATTGAAATATACAGGATATTCATCTGATAATTTATCTTTAAGGGAAGTGATAGATTTGTGAAAATGATGAGTCAGCAATGCAATCAATATATCTACCACAGCCCATAATGTGTGTGTGTGTGTGTGTGTAGGGGGGGGGGGAGGCGTTCAGAGAGAGATTTTTGAATAAATCTAGGACATGTACTTATATATGATGAAAAAAATATAAATTACTGATGTATTTACATAGGTAACCCAAATTCACACTATTACCAGATTTACATAATTACCAAATATTCACATTATCACCAAAGATGTACATATTCACCCAAAATTTACATTTTTACCAAATTTATACATGATTACAAGAGATTCACATAGTTTAATGAGCTATACACATTTTCTATATGAATGACTACTTGCGCTTTTAGTGATTCAAACAATGTCAATGGTATTTATGGAGAGTGAGAGAGCTGCCATCTTGCTTGAATGGGCATGATGAATTACCAGCAGATAGACATAAATGTTGTTGATATGGAAAAATTATAAAGATTACGATGGGTGACTGTGGTTCCTGTTGTGCTGGAGTGATGACAGTTTGTTCAGTTAGGGTCAATATAATAAACCATTATTATTAGTTCATAACAGAGATGAGCCTTTTCTTCACTGATGAAAGGCATCCCTGCAATATGTCATACAAGAACAGGCAATAGGTTGGCAGAACCAGTGGCAAACAGAACAAAGTCGAAGATATGCCCAAACTCTGTAGTTTTTACTACGGTCTACGGTGTTTTCTCACCATTATAATTAATGCTAATGCATTTGTCGTGTTAACCACAGGCTAGGTTTATAAAGGACCAATAATAACCCAGACAAGGGGGGTTAACCCCGCCTATTGCTACCTACATACATACAATGTTATAGAGAAGATAAAGATATACAATGGCATTATTTGGTCCGTAATGTAACTATTACTAAAAGCTGATGGATCTTTTCCATAAATTACTGAAAGCTTTACTACATGTCAACTCTGTCACACACAAATTACTACTGATTATACACGAGGCATTTCTTTCTCTAATGACTGCCTTTATGTTGACGATGGATAACTACAATCTACCTACAATATTCTAACCTTTAACCGAACACCATTCAACATTTTAGTGAACACAACTGCACACTGGTTCAACCATTTAACATTTGAGTGAACACAGCTGTACACAGGTTCAACCATTTAACATTTGAGTAAAGACAGCTGCACACAGGTTCAACCATTTAACATTTGAGTAAAGACAGCTGTACACAGGTTCAACCATTTAACATTTGAGTAAAGACAGCTGTACACAGGTTCAACCATTTCACATTTGAACGAACATAGATGCACACTGGTTCAACTCAATAGTCATTGTTCAATATTCATTAACTTATTTCACCATAAAAAGTGGAGTACACCATCATAAAACTGTGTAACTGAAGCCATCCATTGATTGGCTAAACCTCGGATGAAGCATCCAATCATCTTTGATGCATGCTAGCCTGAGGCAGCAAACTGATAAAACAGAATATTTTCATATTTGACAATAATTTTATTGTGAGTCATTCAAAATGACGTGACAAATGTAATTATAGAGAAAGTGTGAAGTGTATCTGTTAGCTTTCCTGGGTCAGTCTACCGTGCGATAAACACTTTGTACAGTGTGCGGGATGGATATGGCTATATAATATGACAAATGAGATAATTTAATAACAAACAATTCTATACATTTAAATAATCTGAAATAAAATGTAATAGAACTACAGTATGTTAAAGTTACTTAATTTTGTTTCTAATGCGATACAGATACAATTTAGGGTTGGTTTTGGAGTCACAGCGAGCTATAAGCTCTTATTGCTTGGTATTTCCTGATCATAAAGAAACCCTATAATCAAGTATTAATTCAGTCATCTTTTAAGGGACAATAATATCTTTACTACTCTCTTATGTCACCTGTGGAATGTGGATACAGATCAGATTTGAAAACAGAAAACCAATGTCATTTCAACTGATTAACTTAAAAAACAGTCAGTGTTCAAGTCAGACATTGTTGGTGTCTGATATTATGCTTCTGTATTCCAACATTATGAGTATAGTAAAGCCATATTGTTACGGTTGATCAACACACGTTGGGTGGACCATCATTGGGCCTTCATAATGCCAGTCTAGACCATGGTTATTGTACCATATGGTTACAGTAATCTTACATACATTAGTAATGTACTAACTATGGTAAATTAGGGTTAGGACTACTACTGCTGTATATACTAAGCTTGGTATGACTGTGCCTCCGAGATACAATATGGTGTCTGCAAGACTGCCAATCAAAAGATGACAGATTTGGTCGAAGAAATAGCCTTCCGGTAAAACAATTCCCGTGCTGTACGTGAACCATGGTGGTCTCATGAATAATACAAAGACGAGACTGCCCCATCGAGCTTGTCTCGTCATGTAGGTTAATACGCAAACAGCCACGAGACATCACTCAAATTTTATTAGCAATTCTCGAATCCTTTCTGAAACCTTGCCACAGGCAACACTGACAATGTCAAAAACCGCATGCGAGTGGAAAGACTTTCGATAAATATTTTTGGCAGGTAATGGGATAGATGTTGAAGTAATTGTCACCAGTGGCTATGAGGCTATGACAATGGAAGTCTTATGGGATATTCAGCATACGGTAACCACAACAACCAACACACAAATTTAAAGAAAGACAGACACGAAAGCATTAAACATTTTTTACTTGAATATATGTGTAGTAAGATAGACAATTAGACAGACATAATTATTATGATGGATGACAAGATCAAGAATGACATGAACTCACCCGACGATGTTTTTGAATGCGTTCTTTGGGATTTGTTTCTTCTGCTACTTCTTCAATCGTAAAAGTCGCATCATGCTTAGATGAATTAAGGACGCTGTCAATGTTGGATTTCTCTTCGCCACTCAGTAAATCCTCCAATGAAATCGACATTGATCTCACTAACTCCTCATTCGCCGATTTTAATATTTCCAAATCGCGTTTCATCACTTCCTTAGAATCACGAACAATTTGGCCAAGTTGGACCTCGTAGTCGTCTGCTATAACAGCAATTTGACATTATGTTGAATTTACAATAACTATGTATGTATTCAAGTATGTATAAATGGACTAACCATAAAGGATCATTGCTTGAGCCACATAAGACCACATACACTAACTCGCCCAAATATTCTAAATATATGGCTATGTTATTAACATATCTTGGTCCTACCCACCCTCTATTCTTTCCTCCATGGTGATCTCACCACTTTCTGCCTGTGTCTTTTGCTGTTTTTGTCTACTTCAACCTTGACTTTTATCTGGCTTTTGTCTGTGTAGTCCTCTGTCACTCCGCTATGTTTCTGTGGTCCTCCGTCACTCCATTATATCTGTGTAGTCCCCCATCATCCCGCTATGTCTGTGTAATCCCCCATCACCTTGGTATGTCTGTCTAGCTCCCCATCACCCCGCTAGGTCTGTATAGTCTAACATCACCCCGCCCTGTCTGTATAGTCGTCTGTTCTTGACCACCACTCTCTGTTGTAACCTCCCAGTATATATTCAGTGCATCCCCACCAACTACTCATTACACCGGAACACGTTTTCTTGCATGAGAAACCTTGAGAAGACGGATTTCCTTCGGTCTATTGAATTTAATAGGATGTAGCCAGAGTGATCCATGAATGACTGCAGACATTCACCGAAAAAACCACTACTCAGACTATTCAAGGTGATTTGCCACACTATGGATACCATATAGGAATTTAGGGGTGCTGAAATAGCTAGAGAAACAACTAGTATATCCAAATTATGTGTGTTGTAAACAATTGATCTCTAAGATTTGTGACATAAACACTTACATTTGAATGGCTCGGTCAGTGAGGGGCCATCTGTAGAAGATACTTTCTTCTTGTTATATTTATGTTTGAGATGGCGGTTTGTTTGTTTTAGTCGCTCCAGCTGAGGCTGCAACATTACTACAGACACATCCGTGGAGCATGGAAGTGATGAAATGGTACTATGTGGTGATTTGGCACTGAAGGTTGTGCTGGCTGGACTGTAGGTGGCTTGACTATGGATGGTGGCTGGGCTGTGGGTGGCTTGACTATGGATGGCGGCTGGGCCATGGGTGGGGGTTACACTGCGGGTGGGGATAGGGCTGTAAGTGGATTGATTATGGATGGATGCTGGGCTGTGGGTGGGTGCTGGGTTGTGGGTGGGTGCTAGGCTGTGGGTGGGCGCAATGCTGTGGGTGGGTGCTGGGCTATGCATAGGTACAGGGCTGTTTGTGGCTTGACTATGGATGAGTGCTGAGTGGTGGGTGGATGCCTGGATATGGATGGCGGGACGATGAATGGGTGCTCGGTTGTGGGTGGTGCGACTCTGTATGGGTCCTGAGATGTCAGTATGTGCTGGCATCTGAGTGGTTGAGCTATGGGAGGCCGAGTTGAGGGTGGGTAATGGGCTCGCTGGTTGATGATTCGCACAATGACTGAGACCCAATTCATCGTGCATTACCTGTATAACGAAATAGTGGATAAATTGGAACACAGCACGTAATGACAAGGATAACTATTGTGATAAATTTATAAACTCTTGAGATAACTCAAGTACAAGTGGCATTAAAGCTGTATACATTCTCGATGTACAAAGGCGTAGACAGCCATGTTGCTGATATGACTAATAGATGAAGAGGGTAATACCCGTGAGCAAAACGGTAATCAAAATGGTTATCAAAACGGTGATTTATTGTTATTTTAATGTGAAAACTGGCAATCAATAAAAGTCCTTGGTCTATCTAAAAAGTGTTAGCATTGTTGTCATTACCTTATATTACCTTTGTTGAATGCCAATATTATGTACGATTCCCTAGATATATATCTAGCATTAAGGTAATATAGGTATAGTCCCTAAATGTAACCTGCTTGCCTCCTCTCTTCAGATCATCCTCAAGTTTCACCATCTCAGCACACCCATCAATCTCGAACACTCCTCTCAACTTGCCCAGTTCCTTCTTCCTTTCCTTTATTAACCATTTCTTGAGCAATTCCTGATCAACTTCTTTATTCTCCGCACTTTTTTCTGTCATCAAGCACTCATTTTCCAATTCAAGAGCCAACTCATGAACTTTTCCATCACCCCCATTAATTGAATTCGTAAGGGCGCCCCTCGCCACCCTCTCGTCTTCACTCCGAACATCATCATTATCACTCATCGAGTGCATTTTATCACATGTGATCTCGCATTCTTTCGACAATGACCTCAATATGCGATTAGCATTAGCTTCTTTTAACTTCGAATTGATAGCTTTATAGACACTATCAGAAACACTCAAATTCCCAGAAATTTGATCATTCACCATTCGTTGCTTGTAACTATCCATTTTAGGCGCATGCTTTTGTGACTTATCACTTTCAATAGATTTATTTCGCTTCCTGTTATGGTGATGACCACTGTTATCAACCTTTCTGAGGTCTCCATCTTGATCTCTATCTTGTGCGTGGTTATCACTGTTAGGTCCGGTACTATTTTGTTTTGTCTTACCAATACCACCATCTCCACGTGAAAGTGTCCCCGAATGCTTCAACTTTGATGTTGTCACACGAAATAAATCACCTGGTCTCACATTAGACGTATCTTCGTACCTGTACCTGGCATTATCGTCTGGTCGTGTTGCAGGTGCATTTCTCATGCCCTTACCAGACAAAACGTCTCCAACTGGGATATTCCTGGTATTATCTCGCTGTCGCTGGTGGATCTCATGCCCTGTTTTGTGAATCAAACGACCCCCATCTGACCGGGTAATACCCACACGATCGTGCCTATTTTGATGATCAATCCGATCCCTTGAATGGTGACCTCGTTCGGACCTCGCACCTGGACTCACCGATCGCTCATGTTTGGACTTGCGTCTTGCTGTACCTTCGGAGCGGGCTGGACTGCCAACCCGAAAGTCTTCGTAAAATCCAGAATAATGTATGGCTGTATTTCTCAGCAAATTATTATCATACAAATCACGTGACATGTTTCATCTGTAAATATTAGATCATCGATTATACGTGCCAGAAGCCTATGAATGTGATATATATATATATATATATATAAATGTGATATATAAACCAATAAATATGATATATATACCTAGAAATTTGATATACAAGCCTACAAATGTAATATATGAACTGAGACATGTCATATATAAACCTATAACTGTGAGATACACGCCCACAATTGTGATATATAAGCCTACCAAATGTGATATGTAAGCCTACCAAATGTGATATGTAAGCCTACCAAATGTGATATGTAAGCCTACCAAATGTGATATGTAAGCCTACCA
>WURV02183352.1:0-13058 GCA_011762755.2 Epimenia babai | reverse complement strand
AAAATACTCGGAAAGAAGATCCGATATTTACTGTCATGTAGGTAGAAGACGTCGAGTGGTTGAATGGTGACGAGGACCTCGATATCAGTGAGATAGTCACACTGTGTCGTATTAAGCCGATACAGAATTCTATATGGCCATGTCGTCCCCGTGCTTTTAAATACCGTTAGCACCTGTAATATAGGTCATATTAATTTTTAATCTTCATTGTTTCTTTGCTGAACGTTTTTCGAAGTACATAGTGATAAAAAGAAATTGTGTACACCTCACATAACACATCTGTTCAATCACTTTTTACAACCAGTTATACTGATAGTCAGGTCTCTATAACGAGCCCCTCGATGTTGCATTTTCTCAGTTGATATTCAGCCGTGTTGCTGGAATTTTACTAGAACTTTCCAAATGTTACTTCGAGTGCTTTTCTTCCTTCATTATTATATTCAGCGGTTATACTCTGGTAAATAGGAGAATGTGTAGAGGTAGAACGGAAATAAACGCGTCAAGCAGTTATACAATACGGTGGTATATCTGAGATGTACGCACCCAGCAGTTATACAATACAGTGATAAATCTGAGATGTACGCACCCAGCAGTTATACTGTGGTAGATAAGAGGAGGTGGATCGAGTTATTAGTAACGTATCCATAAGACCGTTCTCGTCTCGGATGCTCGCTAAACAATCGAAATCTGCAAAATACAGACAATTGGTAGGTTCTATGCTAAGATGGGGCTAAGTCCAAGCCAGTTGATTTGCAAACTTTCACTAACGGACGAATTTAACTAACCAAGTGACGTCTCCATCTGAGGACAATCGTAGCTCCACACGTGCAACTTCGTGTCTTCCGAGCACACACTCTCGTTCCAATCGGAGATGTAACCGGAGCACGGTTGCCCGTTTATGGTCGTATTGAATGGAATCGTGCCGCCGAGGCCGCAGAAGGTCGGGATGATGCGATTCTTCTCTGGCGATCAAAGAATTTCATATAATACAATGATTAATCACCTTATTGTTCAAAACGCCCACACGAAATCAGGTGATGCAAAATACCCAAAATATCTTAGTTAATATTCACATTTAAGAATCTGTTTCAGATACGTAAGAGTTTGCGTATGTAGAATGGGGGTAGCCACCGTGGTTCTCAGAATAGCGGGGAAATGGCGAGGTTTTGGCGCTACTGTTAATTGAATATCAGTCGCACGTACAATATTGTCTCGTTATATCACAAAGATATCTTTATAATCACCCATTCCGCGACAAATCTATCTCATTTCTCAAACACAAAAATCTTGCTCATGTCCTACTGTGCGCGAAAAAATCATCGCTCTCTGCTGGTCCGAACTCGCAACCTTTCTTATAAAAAGCAGCGCTTCTAACCTGTGCACCACCGGCGCCGATAGGAGAGAATAACCGGCGAGAAATACACAGAGAGAATCTGGACTTCTGATGAGACTAAGATGTTACTAAATGACACGACGATTTTGTGTAATAGTTTGCGTATGACATACACACGCCAATAAACCTCGGGGTTTAGATGGGGAAAAAATCAAGGGATATCAGCGACAGATGGTCTGACTATATGACTCTACCCTCTCGATGAACGGGGGAGTTGACTATTTTGGACTAAATCTAAACACTTCAGATAACATTAGGTAACAAAAAAGAGATGAAACTTGTCGTGTTAGGGATTATACAACGGTCCACCCCTATCTGTTCGACGTACTGAGATTCGTATCGTGTTTTTGTATCTGGATACACCACCAATGGATGATCGGAAAAGTTACATGTACCCTGTGGTTTTTGGGACTATGTTACTAAATAACAGAAAATTTCTCTCCTCTGCGATGTCATCGCTTTTAGACGATGGACGGTTGCAAAATCCGCGTAACACTCAAGCTATTTGTACGAATCGACAAAAAACGTCAACCCTATAAGCGTGATAATCAATAAAGTAAATGTTAAAAATAATCCATCATAATTTTTCTCTCTGAAAGATATACGCATTACGATTATCTATTCTGCCATCAAGAACCCAAGAAAAAAAATAATCTCGTCTTAATGGCGAAATCGTATTGATTCGAAAATTATATGTGAACAGGCGATTACAAGATAAGTCAGCGCGCCATTTAGGTATCTAAATCACAGTAAGAAACGAGAAATGTATCCGCAACGAATACATTTCAGTAGCTGGTCATACGACGCTCGTTTATTGATTTAGATAATGGTTGTGACGGAGGTAGACACCCATGTTAAAGTGTCCATTACGTTATGTTGTCAAACCAGCGTCAATTCGCCCCTCGTCGATACGTACAGAAAATGATCAATTAAATAACATTAAACATAGCGTAGAGAGTGGTTGACGGATAACTAGACGGTGAAGCGAATATGATATAGAATAACAAAAGTCGTAAAAAACTAGACTGCCAATACTTTTAGGCATGCGATGAAACGCATGATTGACAATACAATATTTTCAAGAGTAATATTTTTTCCTTGCTCCGCGATATCAATGGCGCTGTCGAAACTACGAAGGGCATAGTTTATATCTCAAGAAATCTGGAAAAAAGTGTGTGTATGTGTAGTTGTGCATGTGCCTGTCTACGCGTGTTTCAGTCGAATAAGGAGGGAAAACAACCCAACGAATTTTATTGTTTTTACCATAAACCTATCCTACCTAAGTGACATTTGCTGCATGACTGTAGTGGGATATGCTACATGACTGAAGTGACAAATGCTACATGACTGTAGTGACATATGCTACATGACTGTAGTGGCATGTGCTGCATGACTGAAGTGACATATGCTACATGACTGAGGTGACATATGCTACATGACTGAAGTGACATATGTTACATGACTGAAGTAACATATGCTACATGACTGAAGTTGCATATGCTACATGACTGAAGTGACATATGCTACACGACTGTAGTGGCATGTGCTGCATGACTGAAGTGACATATGCTACATGACTGAAGTGACATATGCTACATGACTGTAGTGACATATGCTACATGACTGTAGTGGCATATGCTACATGACTGAAGTGACATATGCTACATGACTGTAGTGGCATATGCTACATGACTGAAGTGACATATGCTACATGACCGAAGTGGCATATGCTACATGACATAAGTGACATATGCTACATAACTGAAGTAGCATATGCTACATGGCTGCAGTGACATGCTACATGACTGATAGGGTGTGATCACTGTCATCGTATAACCCCCGAGTAAGAATTTCACAAATTTAATGATTGTCGGACGGTAAAGAAAACATGTGACTTCACTACACCAGGGTGTAATTTAACTACTGCGACATAACTGCTGAGGTTGTATCCCTTTACCAGGAAAGTAGTATGTAATAAGGTACCTAGTAGATTCTTAAACGAGAAACTTCTGACCGATTTGAACAGCGGTGCCGGATCGTCACTGAAGACACACATTTTATCCATGTCTCGGTCGACTCGCTCGCTTCTGCCTGTCGATAACAGAGTTGTCGTGGGAGTAGGTCTATAAAAGTGTCTAGTGTCCATAAGCAGTTACGAAGAAGCTGATGTTAACGTGTTGTGTCTACTGATGTTAACGTGTTGTGTCTACTGATTTTAACGTATTGTGTCTGCTGATGTTAACGTGTTGTGTCTAATGATGTTAACGTGTTGTGTCTACAGATGTTAACGTGTTATGTCTACTGATGTTAACGTGTTGTGTCTACTGATGTTAACGTGTTGTGTCTGCTGATGTTAACGTGTTATGTCTGCTGATATTAACGTGTTGTGTCTACCATTCTTTGGCATTTGCAAAGTGACTGTTAGTACGACATTACAGAATATCGCGAGGGAACATTCCAACGATGGAATGCATATCGTTGGAGCGCAAACCGATAATCTGGGCGCATATAATCTATGGAACACACGTACTTTGAAAATGCTTTTAACTTGTATTAGATCAGTAATATTGACACTAATCATAAAAAAAATATGTAAAACATAGAAATAGACCGTTCACATTATTCGATAATTGTAGCAATTCCTGTAGGAATTTGTGATGAATGAGAATTGTCGGTGCGCTTACGCAGACAGGAAGCCGCCACATTGCCGCCTGCTGGAGACTGATATTCTCGTCACGTGACGAATGGTGTGAAACGATAGGTCGCAAGTGCGAGAAAATAATTGTCTGATTACGGAACGCATTCTAGCGGGATTCAGTCGCTAGGTATATCGATAGACGACAATCCGATTTCTGTCGTCTCTAGAAATTGCTTTGTCTAGTGTGAACGGCCTATAACTAATATGGAATAAATAGATACAGAGGTTTTCTCTTAACTTGTCAGTCGCAGTAACAATAGTTTAGAAACTCGATATACATTCATTAAATGTTACAAAAGCCAACTAATATACGAAGTTCTCTTAATTTCCCTAGAAACACGATCGTTTTAATTATTATACCCTGTGTATAATAAGCAGAACACGCGAAATTTTCCATATGTTTTCAGCTCGAACCACGGACCCTCTGCACAAAGGATCGCGGAGCTAAGATCTCGACCACTAGCGCCGAGATTGTGCTATTGTTAGCAACTAAAATGAAATGAGTATCACTATGTCTAACATGAATATTGGATGCCATGTACTCGATCGTAGGAGCATTGGGTAGTACATTGTGAAGAGATGGTAATGGGGATAGCCAATGTGGTTCTATTAATAGCTGGAGAGAAACGCACAGAAAAAAAACCCTATACCTCTGATGGGACTCGAACCCACGACCTCCAGATAACCGGTCTGGTGCTCTACCAACTGAGCATTGTAAAGAGAATCATCGGTCAGCACTCGGAAGTAAAAACATTGTCTGGTAATATCAGTTATCGAGCGTACCATGAACACGAGGACACTGACCTACTTTGTACTGGAGAAGGTTCTGATTGTATCGTTTCATCTGTAGGCACGTGTATCGCTCCGAGCTGCATCGGAATGAAAATCAAGTGAAGTTAATGTGAAGGCGCCTTGAAAATGCGCTAAATATATAGCATTATATCGTGAAAATTAAATTTAAACGAAGTCCGTATATATGTACAAATGATGTGTTATTAATCGTATGTGTAAAGAATTATCAGCCCTGTAATGGTAGACTCAGCTGAATATGATGCGGGAAGCGAGTTTATCGTCATTCGTGTCATTGGTTCCGACTACCAGCAGGTTGCTTATCTGGGGAAGCAGTTAGTCGAGTGGTAAGAACACCGGACTCGTAACGGAAAGGTCGCGGGTTCGAAGCCTCCCACCAGTCGACTTTTCCGCGGTGATCCTCAGCAAGTCATTTATCCCCGATTGCTGGAGTAAACTCGTCACTAAAATGGGTAGATGCTCGATATTATCCTTGGCAGGGAGATATGGGAGTGTCGAAGGTATTGTATATACGCTGAATAGCTGTCAAAAACATTTTTATTGTAAACCGCATCTGAGAGCCTCTGTTGGCTGATACTTGCGGTATATAAATGTTGTAATTTACCTTTTACCTTTTATCTATGTACGCCACCACGCCAAATCTTGGATGGACGATATAATAAATCCTAAAGATAACAAATAGATATTTGCCAGAAGAAACAGTCACCAGCATCCTGCGCGACAGAGAAGATACTTTCTTGTATAATCAGTTTAATCACCCTACAAGGGCTACCAAGAGTAAGAAACCCGCACGGGCTGCAGCTATATATTATTATCTGTATATTTGTGTATAATGTGTATAATGTCTTATATTCTATGCTCGTTTGGATATCTCATCCTAATAAAAATGCTCATATATACTGGAAATAAAAATACGAGCCTTCACGTTTCGTTAGAAAGTTTGGAAGAACCGCACACCATCGGTGACTAGAAATGACTCACCAGCCGTTCGTAAAGATCGACCTTAGTTTATAGAGATCGTCGGTCGGGTGCGGTTCAGCGCAGGAAAACTTTCCTAAGTTGGAAATTGTAGCGTGGGTTCCATTAATGTTAACCATCTCGGTGCGGCCGCCCGTGTACAGGTGCCAGTCGCCATAGAAACGCGCGGGAAACACGCACGCCTTGAGCCGTCCCATTTGTACGTGTTCTGTCATATAGTGTGAACGTAATGGAGGGTAGCCAATGTGGTTTTATAAAGAGCTGAAGAGAAATGCACAGAAAAAACCTATACCTCTTATGGGACTCGAACTCAAGATCTCCAGATAACCGGTCTGGTGCTCTACCAACTGAGCTACAGGGGCAAGCTTCCTCTTGCGCACTGCATATATATTGTCAATATGTCATATAGTGTAAGCGCGTGATAGCTGATTGACTATAGTCGGTACGTGAAGAGAGGAACAAAGCTTTGCCCGTTGATACTGGCAAACCTACGCTCTGGCATTATCACGCGATGAAGCGATCAGTAAACAGAAGATTCCGAAAAAATAGTTCACGCAAGGGAGACAAGCAGAAAAACACATCCGGAATTCCAGTCACAAAGTGAGATCAAAAATCACAATTAAACGAACGGAGGCAGTCGGATATCGCGTTTGTCTTAATCAGTTAGATTGCGTAGAATCTATCAGAATCTCAACTCCATGATCATGAAAGTGCGCTTTCTTTCCATCTACGATATTTACAATGTATCATCATTTACTGGCGTCTTCTACTAACATAATATTAACGTCAATACAGATATACTGTTAAAATCTGTATTAAATAAACCCTATTTACTTATTTCTTTATTCGTATATAGATATATGACATGTGGGGTGTAGTAATGAGGACTCACGGCACAGATCGCACGATTTGCGACAGTGTTTAGCGTATTTGTTGACGTCCCGCCGGCAAGCACCTCGACTCGCGACGTCCTTACACCGTCGACCCTCGTCCGCGCATTTAGATGGGTCTGTAAGGAAAGACGCGAAATCAGTTCATGAAATCTGCCGTTTGAGGGAGGCAAAAAGCATTTCACGCGGTCTTCGTCGACAAGACATACTGTTGATATATAGATGCAATGGTAATAATAAATAATAATACGTTGTCATATCTATCCCGTCCAAATCCATTATCAACGTAGTGCTCAGTGACGGTGCTACAAAGTACGACATTATAATGACAGGTAGCAGTACATGGATACACAGATTCTGACCGACAAATTTAACAGCTATACTGCATAGACTCAATATAATATTGCACAGAAAGATAAATCATAGGTATTAACAAGGAGAAACATTAATTGAAGTTGATGTTAGATAAATAGAAGCTATACACTCAGCAGCACACCGCATAATAGCGACTAATAATAGGCGAGTGAGAATAGGTGAGTCTTCAGCCGTTTCTTGAATGCATTCAGCGACTGAAGGGAACGAAAACCGATTAGAAGAGAGTCCCACTTTCCAATTTAGAGTTTCCAATTTAGGACCAGCAATAGAGGACTAGGCGAGCTTTTGGAATATGAGCGTGATATTTCTCAGAAGAACGAAGTGAGCGAGAAGAGGGGTAAAACTTCAAAAAAATAAAAAAAAATTAATGGTGGTTGCCTCGATTGCGATTCTCTAAGTGAATAGACAGAAATGCACAGAAAAAACTCACACCTCTGATCGGACTCGAACCCTTGACCTCCAAATACCCGGACTGGTGCTCTACCAGTTGAACTACAGGGACAGACTTTCGCATTCAGATATTCAACCCCCTTTTGAGAACAAATTGATATTTAAATTCCGTATCCTATGCTAGCGATATACACGTATATCTGTAACACGATGGATTACACAGTAAATGGCTGATTTTGGCGGTGTTTGCTATATTAACGTGATGTTAATGGGGTAGCCATTGTGGTTGTCTCATTAACTGGGGAGAAATGCACAGAAAAAACTACCTCCGCTGGGACGGTTCACATAGATACAACGTTGTTATATAGGTCAGCATTGGGGAAACATGACGTTGTTCTATAAAGTGTATGACTATAGATACATTTGTTAACGCAGGACGGGTATTTTTTAACGGGTCAAACACAATGGTATATGATCGTACGATAGGCTTATATTAAAAATGGATGAGGTCTTAACATCGCACAGAAAAAACAATGAGGAGACATTTATATATTATGGCAAGTACATGAGAACATTTTCTGCATGAAATCGGAGCGGAAATGTACCAATAAAGTCTCGATATCAGGGTGTTTCCGTCCGATTACCGACATTATGTGATTAAACGCTCTAGAAGTAGAGCTCTGTTATTGGCTAGTGGTGAACAACTACAATTATCTACCAGTTGAAACCACATTGTTGATGAGAAGTCGTCGGCACGAACCATTTTTTCTGACGGTCAGCTCATAGTACTCGATACCGTGGGGTGGAATGCCGTTGTGATCGCTGGGACAGATAACGCTGAAGTAGACGAGGACCGTGAACTCGCCGCGCTGTACCTTCGGAAACCGCTGCAAATGCGCACACGTCGCTATAGGAAAAACCTTTAAGCCAAGTGCGACACTAGGGAAATAACCAAAAATGCTAGGCGTACAGTACTCTGACGGCAAGATATGTATGTGCCCAGTAAATGAAACGTTTTTAACGCGCCAGGTCAGGTCATAATTAGACACATAGTTTATTAAAAGCGGGGTTTTTACGGTGTAAACGTCGTCATTGGAATTCGGGTGGCTTTTGACATAATCAATTAATTACGTCGGCTAATCGCACTTTTGATAGAAACGGGAGGTGATCGGCCTGCGGGCCGCAGTTATTCTACGCCTCTCATAAGGTGCTACCGTGTCTTTTAGAACATTTTCGATAAGTCGATGTGATTTTCGAAGCCGGTGCCTCGAGATAAACTTACGAGGCAGAACTTGGGTTTATCGCGCATACCGCCGGACACAACGTAAGTGAAGCCTTTAACATCCCACGCTGCCCAACATCCCAGCCTCGACCCTGGCGGAAGTACAAAGTGAAGGGTACAAACGAACCGATGTTTATAACAATGCGGAATCAAAGGGGAGTGGAATAAACCGATGAGAGTGGGATATGCTGAGAATGGGCGAAATCGAAATGTACAGTCGTGTTTGAAAAAGACGCTGAAAATGTCAAAAATTACAATTATGAAAAACGCTGCTCTAGTTTTAACGGTATGGTATCAACGAAATGGTATAAACGGATTGGTATTAACGGTATGGTATAAACGTTATGATATAAACGAGTCGGTATAAATGGAATAGTACGAATGGTATCGTATAAAGTGTATGGTATTAGCATGGTATGACGAGTATGGTATATGTATGGTATAGTTTGAGCGGTGGGTTCTTATTAGCCAGACTGCCTAACACATTATATCAATAAAACGCTGAATAGATAATGCGGTGACATGTTAGTGGCATCACGACCCGATGTAATGAGTCAATTACGTATTTATGATCATATACTACAATTACAGATAGAAATAATGTTTGGTTCGATTATGCGTTATATGCGGACACATGTCCTTCGTTCCCCAAGCTTCGTTGAGAAAACGTGGATCGATAATTCGCTACGACGTGTGTTTTAGCCACGCCACGTTCGATTATAGATGATAAAATTATTGTTTGAGGTATAATATTCCTTGAGAGAATCGATTATGCCGACGTTCGATTACGTAGGCGTGTTATAAGTATATCTCACAATGGGAGAGCTTGGAGAAAGGGTTGCAACGACTCCCTTTCGGGGCGAAAAAGTCCATTCCGTCACCGATTACACACTCGGCGTCGAGGTGCGACCAGCGCCACTCCCGACGGCAAATGTCCTATAACGACGTGCTACGTGTAAATAAAAAATGTTATTTTTCGTAAAACAGTGCTATATTGTTTATATGTCAGTCACCGTGTACCGAACAGGAGTATAAGAATTTTCAAGTAAAAGACCATGGGGAGCCATTTTCCCGTAGTTTGAGGCCGCATGCGCCCAAAACTAAATAGCATATTCTGAGTGCTAATTATTATTGTCACGATCAAGTAGTTACTTATGGTTAAGTCGACTGGAGCAAAATAGATACAAATTTTGCGCAAAGATACCACGGGAAATTCATTTGATAAAGTAAGAAAGCCGACGAAACACACACTGGGCGATCCTGTTCTTTTGAACCTTGAGCCAAATGTACAAGTCTGTTAACAAGTGATTTAATAACACGCATAGTTTGTTAGCCCTTTATATACGTCGACGTGGCAATTTCAGGTAAAGCAGTCGTAAATTTGTGAATATTGTAATTACTTTTATTTTTTGTTAGATCAATAATAGTGACTACTCCATGTAGAAGCCCAATGCTAACGGTTTTAAATAGAGAAGAAATATAAACGATATTTCCGGATATCGTAGATTAACGGGCATCCTTAATATTTACAGCATTCAGGTCTATGAAATACCAATAAAGGCAAAACCGCATTACAGTAGTTGCGAATATGTTCTGTCATACGAACTGCAAAAGAGTCGAATTCCAAAACCTCTACAATTTTCTGCATCAGTCCCTACAATCGATATAATTTGGTATTTTAATTATTGCGGCAACCCTAAAGTTACGAATTGACATTCTTCAATCTCCGTTGTAACATCAATGAAACAGTAACCAGAGCTACTCCACCTCACCACACCCATTGAAGGCTCAACATAAATGTACGCGTTTTTTTTAACCATTTAGTAGTACGTGATATTGGATAAATAGCATCCGCTAGGGATAATTCGCCATTCGTAAAGTGCTGTGTAGTTCGAATTCCATTTTCATAATGGATTACAAGGCGTTAACTCCATTCCCCCATATCTACTTTTAGCCTCCAATAGTATATACTAAAAAGCTCAGGCAGTACAAACGGTGATTCCTTAGAGCGATGCGCGAAAGAATACTGATTTAATTGATTGAAATTTAAAATATATACGTGCTTTGTGGTTTTGGAATTTCAATATTGTTTTGATTTATAGCATACTTTTTTCTGAAATAGGCACAAACCCGATGGACTGATTAATTTATCGCCGCCACCGCCACCACTATGACCGCCACCCCCACGACCACCGCCGCCACCACCAACAACATATTAATACGCATCAGATTGGGACCAGAAATAGACCTCCCCGTTAATTCTGTGGATGGAGATAATTGTCGAAGAGCCGCGGTATTTTTCTACTATACCGGTTGCTTTTTATCAATAAACTCCGTAAAAGCGTTACGTTCATCACGTTCCTGCTATAATTTGTAATCGAATACTTCCCATTTCAGACTCGACCGTTCGTCGATTCAATATATTACATATTAACATTTCATAAATTATAAACGTAACCTCGGTGCAATATTCATCTATCACTGACGATCTCGGGCTGGTATCGACTGAACATGGGCGTGCACGTCGCCGGCGATAATTAAATAACACAAAAAACAACACAAATAAAGGTCATGAGTCGCCGGCATGTATTCAATTTTTTAGTTTCGTTTATTGACCTGTCTTCGTGAAAAGTGAAAACAGAACAGGTCTCGTGACACTCTACTTTGGAGTATGTAAATCGATGTAGCAACAATGGTTATCCGGGCAGAATTTATATCTTTATAAGCTACCTTGATAGTTAATTATAGAACTCGAAGAGAAATACAGGGTGGGCCCGAAAAAATGGGCCACGTGTTTACAAGGCCATAACTCCACTATTAGTGAATATTTTTTCCAGAATTTTTCACGGGTCTACAGCAACTTTAAGTCAGTCAATCACACAAATATGACGTCATAGAACCTACACAATTAGTAATGACGTCATCTTTTCCATAACTACCCTAGATTTACTGTAAAAATTTTGGTTTTCATTAATTTGTACCATAACTTCTTGCGGTATCGAAGATTTAACTGTAATAAAAGTGTGTAGGCAGCAAGGATGGTCAGCGAGACGAATTCTCACTGAATTTCCGAACGAGCCATGGATGCGCGGGGGATTAGATAAGGTGATAGGGAAGACAGACGCGACCGGCTCGGTGGAACGTCTGAACGGCTCGGGCAGACGACGTCCAGTTCGCTATAGGGAGACCGTCTCTATTGTGGAGGACTTAGTTCTTAGCCAAACTGACAATTCTAGGATACATGGGAGCTCAAGAGAAATTCAATAGCACACTGGCGTATCCAGGTCAACAGTAAGTCGTGTGATGAATTTAGATTTAAACCTAAAACCTTTCAAACGGCGTAGAGTGCAGGAGCTGACTGACGATAACAAAGTTCAACGTCTTCAGCGTTCCCAGAGGTTGTTAGATCGTGTTAGATCCCCAACGTGCTGTTAGGCGAATTTGGTTTACAGATGAGAAACTGTTCACCCTGTGCCCACCAACTAACACACAGAATGACACAGTCTATTTCGATGCGACATTACGATGCGTCAACGCGACATTACCCCTGAACGCCTACTGGAGGAGCGACCTTATTTCTTGCAGAGCGTGATGGTTTCAGTAGGTGTGTCCAAATTAGGCAAGACAAGTGTTGTGTTCATTGATGAAGGCGCAAAAGTCAATGCCGAATATCACCGCGATCAAGTTTATATATAATTGTTACCGACCCGCAACATTAGTGCTCGCTACGTGTCCGAATCTGTCGTAAAATCGCCAACCTTTACTGATTCTTGAATTTCTACGTGCAGATCTAACAGGTTATTGATTTCCGCATTAGTAATTAATAAGTTTATCTTACGTCACTTCAACAACTCTAGCAAGGATGACGAGAATGGCTGCCATTCTTAACTAATATTTCAATGTTTGTCTTATATAGAGTGACAGAGCAAACGATACTAAGACTCGATTGTACGTGGGTCCACCAAAGTATCGCATACGCTGTAATTCCACGAATAACGGTAACGCCGTATATTGAATGAGACATATATCTGAGCGAAATGAGTCAATAAGGTGTTACCCTTTTTTTAGTCGATTAGTCAATAGGGTGTAACCTTCACTTTTCGTTTTCTACGATATGGATGAACAGGGCAACCACATCTCTATGTTTGTGAGTCCAGTATACCGCCAGTTGTCCCTACCACTATTTTCAGCTTCCGAGTCGGATATGGAAATTGCGTTACTTAAAGGATAAGGTAAAGTTGA
>WURV02183341.1:0-13059 GCA_011762755.2 Epimenia babai | reverse complement strand
ATGGTGGAGAAAGAGAGACGATCGTTCGGGTGGGCGACCTGGGAGGACGTGGCGATGGAGGCAGCTGACCGGTCAGGGTGGCGGGCGTTTGTGCATGCTCTATGTGCCCCGCGGCGCTAAAGACCTCAGTAAGCAGTAAGTAAACGTTCATGAGTTTCCAACGCGCATAACGGTTGAAGTGCACCACGTTCGTAATGTTCATAGCGTTCAAAATGTTTATAATGTTCAAATGCTGATAACATTTATAACGCACATGGCTTTCATAACACGCATAACGGGCGTGACGTTCATGAGGTCTATAACGTTAAAGTAATTATAATGTTTTAACGTTTACAATGTGCATATTGTCATATCGTTCGTAACGTGCATAACCGGCATAACAGGCGTAACATCGATAAAGTTTATAACGTTTCACGTTTATAACGTTCATAACGTACATAACATTTATAATATACGTTACGTTCATGACGTTCATAACGCGCACAACGGGCGTAACGGTCATAAGTCATAACGTTATAACGTTTAGAAAATCAATAACGTTTAAACGTTTGTAGTATTCGATTTCAACTAACATACCCTCATTGGCTTTAACAATAACTGTCTTTATCATAATAATATAAATATAATAAATATACTTGTCCTTTTTCCCCTCAATATTGTCGTTTAAATTTAATTTTCGGACCTAATTTATATGCGTACTCTACAAATACGCAGATATTTTTGTTTAGCCCTTCGAATTCCTCGGCTCTGAATAAAGTAAACGATATATGTTTCGGTCTATAACGACACGTATATTACTTGGCATTGGTAGCTTTAACTTGAATTGCAGGATTTTATCTAATCACTCTGTAGAAAGCGCGAGTTTTCACGAGTGTGGCGCCATTTCCTTGTTTCCGCGCAGCATGAAGCGCCGACTCGCCCTGCGTATAACGTTATCGTGTTGTACAACATCGCGTCATGGCACTGTTCCAATTAATTACGCCCGATATTGCCGCAGGGCAAATCGTACGGAATTAATAATAATAAATAAATTAATATTGCAGTAATACTACTAAGACTCCATCCATTTCTCTGATATCATCCTATATAAATCCTTATTATTATTATTATTATTTACTTATTGCTGTTGTTGAATCATTTCTTCCTTTCATATGGAACGTTGCTTACATATTAGGCTATTCTAACACACAACACTCGTATGCTGTTAGTAATGGAGTCAGGTGGTAGTATATAAACCTATCTTAAGTGTTTCATTAAATAATTAACATAAAAACGTTAAGAGCCAGCTCAATATCAAAATATAAATTCAATCCTCGTAATATCTCTAAAATACTGTAAAAATGTCTGCTTGATATTCTTATACGATCATTTCTTAAAATACTCACGAACCCGGTGACGGACGCCTGTTTTTGCCTCATTTGCAGAGCACCAGACCGGTCAATAGGAGGTCGTGGAATCAGGCCGATCGAAGACAAATGTACTTCTGTGTATTTTGCAGCAGTTATTAAAATATGTTGGCAGTTGAACGTCATTATTATCGGGTCGTCAGGGTCTTATATCGTCCAATGAAACGGACGCCAAAGTCTTTATACTTTACGTCGTGGGATAAACGGCATATTTTATTTTTTGTTTTAACGCAGTGATTAGATATCAATATATAAATAACAGTCGATAATATTTAATAGGCAAGTACATTTGAACATAAAATACATGTTATACACACAGTTACTAATGTATCAATGACCCACGTCTGTATGGGACATGAACAGTCGACAGCGAGTGTTCCATTAGTTTCCGTACAGACGATTTTTAAAGTATCACCGACACCATCACTAACATATCTCCAGCAATGTATGGGCGTGTTCTTCGGCAGGAGAGGGTTCAAGAGTTTCTCAACAGAATGTAGCGTTTATTTCCACAAATAAAAATGATAGATGATGATGCACATCCAATGGTTTATTTTGTCTATTTACGGGAATGTAGTCGTTACCCCGTGGTGGTGTATACACAGCGTGTATATGCATGCACTTCATAAGTTGATAAAAAACATAAATTATTGGGGAAGAAAGCGAGGCATGGCATCCGGGTTTGACTCAGCACTCAGGAGCTACGGAAAGCGTTGGTGGTGCCGTGAGTGAAATATACAGCCTCCATAAATCGCGACATGTCTTTTCCGACTGCACCGACTGACGCCGGTTGATTGATATATACGACCGCGTCGTAGTCATAAAAATACGTCGAGGTGCGCACTTTGACAGTCCATGGCTCGCTCCGTGATGTCTGGCGGACTCGCGCTGTTTTGTGATTTGCTCGCAGGAAGGTCGACGTCTGTGGCAACGATCGTTTACGTAAAGTCGACAGTTGACGGACGGGTCGCGCTGTCGCGTCGTCATTATAGCGAACTCAAAACGAACTGTAGGAAAACATTAACCAGGGCGATATCAACATGGCGTGCGGTAGTGTCATGTCCAACGAATAGGCGGGAACATAATTATACACCATACACACAGACACATAGATACTGAAGACACACGAAGGCACATTCAGAGTGAGCGATGGAGAGGGAAGGGAAGAAGGGAGTGAGGGAGGGAGAAAGGTGCTATCTATATAGCTAATACGGAATCATCAAATTAACACATCACCCTCACACAGTAGGCAGAGAGAGAGAGAGATGAGAGGGAGACTGGGAGGGAGCAAGAGAGCGGGAGGGTCAGAAAGGGGGTAGAGAGAGAGGGGAGAGGGGAAGTGACAGAGAGATGTTTTAAAAATGTAGCAAAACGGAATAGACACATTCCAGTCACACAGCAGCCCCACCAGAGCACGACTAGGCGTGTCGTCAACAGATGGCTCATACTTATTTTCTCATTCATAAAACGTCAAGAGACAGAACGAAATACCTTCGCTATTAGAGCAGATCCCACCTAAACGCTCGTTTCTCAATTGATTTATGCTCGCGCTTATGAAATGCGCAACCGACAAAGTGTGCCTTTTTCTGAAAGCGTGTGAGAATGTTTTATTTTAATCAGTGCATTAGGTGTTACTTTCACTATTCATAATGCACGATAGAATTAACACGGCAACCGCTGGCATATCTATTGTGCAACCGATGAATAGATCCGTTGCTTTCGGTTCGCTTGGTTTGAGTTAGGTGTGAATTGACATTAAATACAGTCTCGCTAACTCGTCTATGAAATGACGCAGTGTTTCAGGATTGTTTCAATCCTTAGCAAAGCGAAGAAAGGAAGAGACAACGAATTATTCTACCTCAATATAAAAATGATAATTTTACTGTCGTATCATTGCGTGTGGCACGCGGGTGCAGTTTACAGAATTTTCTGACTCGAGGTTGCCAATATTTGCCACCCAGGAAGTCCGGACCGGATGCTGCAATTTTCCGGCGATGAGACAAAACCTGTTGGCGCCAACGTCAGTCGCACTGCGAAACACGGAAAACGATTCTTTTTTCGACGCAATTTTAGATGTCGCGAGCGAGACGTGCTAGATATGTAGTGGCTCTATTCTAAATTCTCATATTTTTGCTTGGTGTTTTTCTGTTTATGAAATCGAAATTGTTTATTTACTACCTCCGTTTTGGAAAATGTCGGCTTTCAACTGGAAGAAAAACCAGACCTTCTGGCCTTCATAGAAATTTACCGTAACCAAATTTTTTGTTTCGTTTTTTTTAATTATAACGATCTTTTTATCGATGTTTCGAACTAAAACTGCACTTTGTCAAATTTGTGTGAAATATACAAGGTAATAAAAGGGGGACAAGGTTGGTGTATGGTCTTAGTAAGCGAAATCGGCAAAATCGGCGAAGTAATCCCAATTTCCCAAACTCATGTCTAACGATTAAAATGACTTTGCGTGCAATGTGCATATACGCGACACGCAAAAACAGCATCTCATGCGATTCCGGCAATGCCAGAAAAAACAGCTAGAGATCATTATCGCCAGGAACGACCCGAGAATTGACGGAAATACGTTAGAATGGAGGCTTTTCTATCGCATTAATCATAATACTACGGTTTCCTCCGGCTATTTATAGACTATCGAATATGGATTAACTTTTTTCAAGGATATTGCCCCAAGAATAATGAAACTATGTTGCCACGAAGGCTTCTCTATGTCATCAATCACGATACTAAGGTTTCCTTCAGTTAATTATAGATTATATCGAGTAAGGATGAACTTTTTAGGAATATTGCAAAAAAAAACATGATACTACGTACAGTCATAACGTGTTGAAGTCAAGGCGCACGTAATTACAGTGAGGACGCGACTTTTTATATTCGAAAACGATTTCAATTTCGCCATCGTGAATAGCTGTCAATCACTGCTACTTGGGAGATTTTTTGCGCTAATTTTATATTGTATACACCCGTCTAGTGTCACTCACAGTAGAGCAGAGAGGGTTAGCTGTCTCTTGGATTCTTTTGTGCGTTCCGCCATAATGTTATTAATTTACCGCAGAGGGTTTCTTTATGACACGTTCGATTGTCCTGTTTTGACATCTGCGTATAGTTTATTTTATCGAGTACTGTATCGCTTTCTTCGTCAACATGACTGGGGGTGTGCGCTTCTCTCTACGCTATCAGATCGACCCTCCATCTTTCACTATAATATAGTTAGCCGGTCTCATAAAATTGACAGATTAAGCGCCCAATTGACAGAACACGTGACACGATGTACGTAATAGAACACGGATGTAACATGACAAAGCTTACATGCCAGAGCTGGTGTGATGGAGCGCACTCGAGATAACCCCCGACACGACGGAGCACATTTGTTACGTTGCCTAGCTTACATGCCAGAGCACACATTTAGACCACTTTCGAGATAACACCCACACGACGGAGCACATTTGTGACATGACCGAGTTTATGAAAGACCGCACACTGTGGATGTGCGAAACCACAAAGTTTACACGATTCATTGAGACACTTCCGTTTACACTGCTTACAGGGTTTTCAAAAAATTTACAAGCAGTTCTTCCCGTTCGGTGACCCGAGCAAGTTCGCCGCGTTTGTCTTCAACGTCTTCGACGAAAACAAGGTTAGTTAGCGACACGATAAAGAAGCTTGTTTCCATTTCTTTATCTCTTCGCACGCTTTCTCCAAAACGATAAAATTGCTCAATTCTTTTCGAGATTTTAGGTTTTCCCTAAAATTTTCTGCCATTTTTATTATTATGTGTCTAGATTCTTTACGTCTTAAATTGAAATGAAACCGATATAAAGATCAGATAAAATTACCTAAATGATAGTTTTTTGTATGAATCTGAAAATAACTAACAGTATGATAAAATATTGTGCGTAAAATAGCAAACTGCGAATTACCTCCAGATTTACCTGATGATATGCCTATTTTAGATACCCACTTTTGATTGATCTGATTGCTCTTGTCTATCAACACATGTTACATCATCAAGTTGCTCGGAAGTTAATTGTTAATGTTTGAGATCTATTTAAGAATAACATTATACAGATGGAGAGAAATGCACAGGAAAAACCCATGCCCCTGATGGGACTGGGTTTTTTGGGACTGGGTATGGGTTTTTTCTGTGCATTTCTCTCCAGCTATTTATAGAACCACATTGGCTATCCTAATTACCATCACATACAGATGACCACCCCTCCAATCCGGGATATTCCTAGATATACTTAGAAAAAGTTAAGTCCCATCCTATTCATTTTTCCACAGGGTGTATAATTTTTCAATGCATGACATATATTAGAGTTAATATTCATCAGTTACGCATTTTTGTTTATTTATTTATTTGTAGGCGGACTACCGAAGAAATCGTTGTGTAGGCCAATATCATTCATGACCCTTTACAAAGCTAGCCTATGTGGTTAACACAACAATTTGATTAGCTTCACTTATAAGAGGTGGGAGAAAAACACCTAGTGTGAAAAACCCACCGAGTCTGGGCAGACAATTGACCTTTTTCCATTCACGCCACTGGTTCCAAACATTATGTAGCACACTACGCTAAATCTATTAAAAGTTAATGAATATTTACAATGAGACGACGACGTAGCGGGGAGGTAAGCAACATACAGACGATACAGAGCATCTGAAGCACAGCAAACGTCAGCGGGAAAAAGCCCCAACAGAACCACACTGCAAGAGCTGCCCAGACCCCCATGGGAACAGGGGTTTAAGGCTTTTTCAGCTCAAAAAACACCGTAGTTAATATACTGGTTAGAGCAGGAATTGAACCAGGGACCTCTGGCTTTATACTCAAACACTTTAACCACCACACTAATTGCCCCACCTGTTTTTATGTAAATATTTAGTTGCCAGATACGGCGGTCGTCAGGATCGCTATGGCGATAGAAATGATCGCTATGGTGACCGTAGTCAACGGTGGGGAGGCGGTCGGGATGATGGTTACGGTGGTGGCCGAGATGAGCGGATGTACGGCGGTCGCGGGGGGTACAGGAACGATCGCGGATACGGGGGAGATAGGATGGATGAGCGTGAGTTATTGCATTGTTATAGTTAAAGGTAAAGTACAACATTTATAGACCGCAAGTATCAGCGGATGAATGCTCTCGGATGCGGTTTAGTGACGTCTGGGGTCGCTATTTAGCGCGTATAAGTGTTTAGTAATCATGAAAATCACGACGATGGTGCCGGCGCTGGTTACATGAAATGAAATATGTTCGATTAAAGTGCGCCTTTTAGCAGAGCCGTCAAACTCTTTACGTGAAACAGTAGCCTAATGTAATAAGACTGCGTTACGGTGGAGATGGCGTGCGTGTGTGTATGCCGGGACAGCCTGGTTGTCTGGGTCAGGGCAATTAGCGACTGCTTACGAAGCTAGCCCGTGGTTGACACGACAAACCGATCAGCCTCAGTGATAACGGCGGGGGCGGGGGAAAGCAGCGTAGTGAAAACACTACGAGTTTCATCAGATGTTAGAACCGCTACGTGCTAGTTTGAAACGCCTACAGACAACCAACATTGGCCGCAGCCTATTCTAATCTTGTTTTCTACAAAGGGGAAAAGGTGGAAGGCGAGGTTTTGGTGCTACTTTATATATAAGTGTCAACCGAACAATATTGCCTCGTGATATCCATAGGATACATTTTGTAGTAAGCTATTCCGCGAGAAATCTGTCTCATTATTCAAGAATGAAAATCCTTACTGATTTCCTATTTTGGACGGCGCGGGGAAACCCTTGGTTCATGCCGGTTCGAACACGCGGCCTTTTGCATGAGAGGCAGCGCTCGCTTTGAACCACTTCATCATCGGCGCTCATCGCCTCGCAATGGGTTCAAGGGCGAACGGGGAGCTCAGCGCCGACGAGACCATCAAGAAAGTGTCTGAAACACGGCCGTGTCAAAGGGAAGGAACCTTACGTGACCACGCCATCGTGGCTACCCAGACCATGAGGGACCGAAGGGGCAGAAGGGGCTTCCTCAAAAAACTCTCGTATCACCGCGAGCGGGAGTCGATTCCGGGTATTCCGGACTCAAGTCCAGCGGTATAACCACTACCCTAACTGCGCCCTGCGGAGAGAGTTGCGTGGTATCTGATGCAAAACACTGGGGTAACAACGTTAGTCTTAGATAATATGAGGACATAACGTGGCAGCACCTTTAGAGACTCGCTGTAAATTTATCGCGCACGCTGTCGATTGTGAATAATCTTGTGATAATCGTGTGATAAACAGATGACGCAAACGCGGAAAATTTTCAGTCAGTCTCCAAAGGTGTTGCTTCCTTATTTGGTGGGATTTGTTTGAGGATACTATAACCATGGCTTTTCTATAGGATAAGACGACTGTTGATTGTATAGTCTCTGGTGTGTTATCGACTAGCCTATGCCTAATGATGCCATATGGAAGGGCGTGTGTTTGATGTTCTTGTAGGTAACCGCGGCTACGGAGGGGGCCGATACAGCGAACCGAGGTACACATTTAGCATATTTTCATGCCCAGCGTTGATAATGTTAATGCATCGAATAAACGAGAATTTTAACAATGGTCATGTTGCTGTTTAATACTCTCAGGCCTCGTGCAGTTGCATTCGTTGCCTACTATTCACTATGTGTAACATCCATGTCCTGATCCATTCGAAATATGTAGACCCATGTTGTTTATCCCTCACCACTTCTGCTGCTAACAAATGTTATATGCTGCTGTTCCATTATATATGCCACTGACCCATTCTGTACGCCGCTGACCCATTCCATATGCCGCTGCCCAATTCTGTATGAGACACCCATTCTGTATGCCACCGACCCATTCTGTATCCCACGGACCAATTCTGTATGACACTGACCCATTCTGTATGACACTGGCCCATTCTGTATGACACTGGCCCATTCTGTATGACACTGACCCATTCTGTATGACACTGACCCATTCTGTACGATGTTGGCCCATTCTGTACGATGTTGGCCCATTATGTATGACACTGACCCATTCCGGACGATGTTGACCCATTCTGTATGACACTGACCTATTCTGTACGCTGCTGACCCATTCTGTATGACACCTATTCTGTACGCTGCTGACTCATTCTGTATGCCACTGACCCATTCTGTACGCCGTAGACCCATTCTATACGTCGCCGACCCATTCCCTACGCCGCCGACCCATTCTATACGTCGCTGACCCATTGTGTATGACACCTACTTTATATCCTCACATTCATGGAACATCTCAGACATATTTTTCAAGACATCCACGTTATCTATCCAGTTGCCTACCACATGTGCAATTATTTTTTTATTTTTGCAGGCAGTACAGCCAGAGCATGATGAGGGACGATATGCCGGTCAGAGAGGGGAGCAGCGGTGAGTCGCTCGATACACCCCGTCCGTCCCTCTTGTACCCCACAAATTCCATCATTGACCGATTTCCATCGGAACGCGGCATTTCTGTATTGACAACTTTATCGGCGATTTACCGTATCTTATCAATGAGGGCTCGCAGATTTAAAGTCGCGGCCGAAAGCCCAAGCCCAAATTCAAGTTATTGACCATGAAATGAAAGTATTGTGTTCTTTCCATACCCCCTCCTCCCCCTACTGAAGAAATTTATCCGTAAAAACGCCGGTTAATTGGATTTCTACTTACAAATTGGACCATTTTTTACTTAGTTCTGTATGAATTCTCGTCGGGTTGCCCATTCGGGGCTTAGCTGTAGTTTAATCGTAGTATCTACCGATTTATTGAATTTAAGTAATAGTACTGTTGTACTCTGCTGTTTTTGTTGAATTGATTCGCTCGCCGATTCCATGTTCTACCTAATCTTTCTCACGCGGGAGTACAATTTGACTGAACCTTGGTTAATGATAACTATTTGCTCATTTTAAAACTATAACGCCTGAAACTAACAACAAAGTCTAGATGGCTGATGAAACAAATCTGTTTGTGCTGGTTCGAACTCGCTAACCTCTCGCATGACGGTCAGCGCTTCTGACCGCTGCCCCACTGGTCCCGGCCAAATGCCGTAAAAACAACCGAGTCTGGGCTGACCATGGGCATTGGTCCGTACGCTGACCGGTCCTGAATGCCCGAACAGCCTACATATGTGTCACATTCCGCTAAGTCATCTGACGGTTGATCGTAGCGTACACTGAGATGAGATAATGTGGAACGTGTGCGCGATTAACAACTAAAAAATATTAATTTTTTCGTGATCTTTTGGTTAACCCTTCGGATGATTTTTTATCGTCCTAAAATTTGTTCTTGTTGAGTTATTTGAGCCATCTTGTGCTTCTCGTTTCTAAGTTTCTAATTGCTTTCGTGATAGACGACTACAGCCAGACTGCTTGTCATAAATCAGATGGGGGTTGGTGTAACGTAAATCCCCTTATTCGTCTCATCCCGTAATGTGTAATGTTGTCGGGGATGTAATTTCAGATCCCCCAGCCCAGGAGCGTAAACGTCTCAACCTCACTCGCCGAACCAAACCCCTTGAGGAGGGCGCGTCCCCCGTCGAGCCGAGCGCCCGCGCCGCGTCCATCTTCGGCAACGCCAAACCCGTCAACACGGCGGTACGCGAAAAGGAGATTGAGGAACGTCTCCAGCGGCAACGCATCGACGATCGGCTGTCCGAATCGAGAGATCCCGGCGGGGAACGACGCGGGAGTGACCGTCAGGAATACAGGCGTGGCCCGTCGTATAGGGATGGTTACGACCGATCCGCGGACAGTAGAAGTTACGCTAGAGGCACTGATGATAGGGTTGGTCGAGAATACGGCGGTTCTTACGAGAGGGACAATAGATATGCCGATCGTGTGGACAACAGAGATAGCAGGTATCCAGATGACCGGGACAATAGGTATCCCAATGACCGGGACAATAGGTATCCCGATGACCGGGACAATAGGTATCGAGATGACCGGGACAATAGATATCCTGATGACCGGGACAATAGATATCCTGATGACCGGGACAATAGATATCCTGATGACCGGGACAAAAGATATCCTGATGACCGGGACAATAGATATCCTGATGACCGGGACAATAGATATCCTGATGACCGGGACAATAGATATCCTGATAACAGGGACAATAAGTATCCTGATGACAGCGACAGCAAAGACAATAGGGATACCTATGAGGACATTAAAGATGATAGTGCAACAACACAGACGGCTCTCACATATCCCAGCGAGCCGGAAACCGGGCCTGACGGTAATGTGCCAGATACAGGAATTGGCCGAGACGAGGCTGCGATGGATGCTAATACCGTTGATGTCAATGCGCCCGAATATACCCAAGATACGGATAAGGGTGACGATGGAGTTCGGTCTCTGGTGGATAGTTCGGCTCACGATGATAGCACCTCAAAAAAAGATGCGGACGGCTCAGCACCAGCAAGAACGGTCAAAAGCCCAAGCAATCAAAGCAGAAAAGAGTCTGAGGGAAAGCGCCAAAAAGGCACGGAATATAGTGATGGAGGCTTGGATGACCTGGGGGGTAGGTGTGATGATATTAGTGTTGATGGCCAAGGTCAAGTTAACCAGGATAATCAAGGTCAAGTATATCGGGACAACCGAGGTCCCGTGGCAAGCGACATTCGAGGTCCCACTGATAGGGACAACCGACATCCCGCTGGGAGGGACAGCCGAGGTCCCGCCGATAGGGACAACCGAGGTCCCGCCGATAGGGACAACCGTGGTCCCGCCGATAGGGACAACCGTGGTCCCGCCGATAGGGACAACCGTGGTCCCGCCGATAGGGACAACCGAGGTCCCGCCGATAGGGACAACCGAGGCCCCGCCGATAGGGACTACCGTCGTGCGAGTGATGGCCAAAGCCAAGAAGACAGAAGGCGCAAAGACGATAAAGGCCGGGGGCAACGCGACGGGTACCCAGCGAACTCTGACACGAGGCAGCGGTACAACCGGAGCGATGATCAGCGGCGGGGCGACAACACCGGCGGTTATAGACGCGAGCGACAAGGCAGCGAAGATGGCACCCAGGGAAGACGCGACGGCGCGCCGGGCCCCGCGTATCGCCAGGATACCGAGAGGAATCGCCGCCCGAGCGACGGATCGCGGAGGTCGGGCGACGCGGCGACGCGGAACAGAGACGGCGACGGGAGCGCGCCGGTCGACAAACGGTGAGCGGGAAATATCCACGATGTTCTCATCATCATTGCTTTATTCACCGTCGACAGTAGTCACCAGGAATAAGTCGGGACTGGCATTGATACGTCGGTTTCTATAGCCGCTCCCCTAATGACGGGTACCTTGTAGTTATTGAGTAAGAACGGCTCTGAACTCTGAAACGGGTCTTGTCGGCCTCTCGCGTTATCACTTCCTTGCTGTTTATTAATCCTTGTTCCTTGGTGCGACAGCGAATTTCGGTACTTGCTGGTATTCGGGTTGCAGAGTCGACCATCGCTGTAGCTATCGAGTGTCTCGATAGAGTATTCAGCGACGAACACAACCGGTGTCGACCCGGATTCGAACCCGTTGTGTTTCGGTTCGCCTTGTCACCAATCGTTGGTGTCGATTAATTTCACTGTATCAACACCGTAAAGTTGAAATATCCGTCTAGAATCGAGAGAATTTTCGCGTATCGTTCGTTGCAGACGCTCGCGACATTCGCAAGGTGATACTAACATCAGCCCGCAGAAATCGCCCGCTGGTACGTACCCGGAAACGTGTTTAACTGACTAGTATGTGTCTGTTAGTGTTTCTTGCCGATTTATTGAATTTAAGTAATAGTACTGTTGTGCACTGCTGCTTTTGGTAAATTGAACCGCTCATGGATTCCATGTTCTACGTAAGGTTTCTCACGCGAGAGTACAATTTGACTGAACCTTGGTTAATGATAACTCTTTGCTCATTCTAAAACTATAACACGTGTCGGAAGAAGTCCCCAGGACTTTGGTTTTCTGACGGAAAACGCGAAATTCCTACCGGGCTGCGAATGTCCCATCGTGTGTGGGGCTGATCCCCGTTTTGTAGCTCTCAACCAGACACGATCAGGGCCTATCGCAGCGCGGAGCGAAAGTTTCGAGCTATAGCAAGTACTAATATTGTCTACCACGCATAATGCTAGAGTAACCTAAGTTTGACGCAAGAATGTCTACAAGGAGCCCCTATCGCATTTCTGTACAAGGCTCGAAAAAGCGAGAAATGCGAAAAGAGCCAAGTATTTGAGACCCACCATATCAAAATGAGTCTTAAGTAGGGATTCGCATAGTGGGTAAATTGCGTTGGAAAGTCGAAAAATATGAATTTTTCAATTTTTGGTATTTAGTATTTTTGGATACTATAGATACGGTCAAGTTTGGTGGATGTTTTCTGTGATTTTGATTTAATGTGATAGAGTATTTAATAACTTGATACCTCATTTGTCATGTTTAATAGAGTATAAGATTGTGGTTGCTATGGAACCTTGTTTTCTCCCTACATTAAACTTCAAATGCGTTTTTCTCAGAACTTTGTTATATGAACACCGTTTACGTAATTATCAATATCTCTGGAAGTAATTGAGGTATTATGATTTTGGTATCATTGGATTCCTTACAGGTTGTTCTATTAGATAAAGTAAAAATATGAAAAATGTAAGATTCCGA
>WURV02183330.1:0-13059 GCA_011762755.2 Epimenia babai | reverse complement strand
TATATATATACATATTCTTCAGAAAAGGACGCGCAACAATTGATAATAAATTGATATACATTTGATATAAATGGTATGATGTCAAGTGTGCATAGTTCTATCCTCCATGAGCATTAATCACTGCCCGGCAGGGTTCTCCCAATGATCGTATGACGGTCTGCAGGCTTGCTTGTGGAATGGCAGCCCATTGCTCCTGGAGTGCCTGCGATGTTTGCGCTAATCGTCTCTCGTGGCGGTTCTCGTTTAAGAACGCGTCGGTCTAAGCAATCCCATAAAAATGTGATTCTGTTATTTCGTCAGTATCTCTGAGCTGTTGAATTATCATCCATAGATATTGCACCGGATGGTTTTGTCCAGACTAAGACACCACTGCCACCAAATCTATCGAACTCAGAAATCGTTCAACGCGGCATTGATACACTGTACAATATCAACTCATTGAAGTAAAAAACTCGTCGCTGAATATAGCGTTTGTCCAACGTTTGTCAAACGTGTTTACGGCCATACACGACGACACCATTGTAAGCGCTTGCATCGACTAGGCATTAGTTCGTGTTTTTAGGTCGTATCATTCTAAAGTGTCGTGGACATTGTCTTGTCATTATTGACGAAAATATGATTCGGCCCTTTCAAAAAAGAGATTTATTATTATTGCTATTATTTAGTCAAATTCATTCCACGACGAGGCCGCCACGCACGAATTTCAGCAACACGCAAACAATTTCAAACAGTTTGGTCAGATATCTCGCGTAGTACCCGGACTGCGTATACGGTAAATGTGGCAATTATAAAGCGATCCCGTTAATGACGTAACCGAATAAATCCGGCTTGAGCTTCTGGCGTAACACGCGGTCTGCACTCCTGGGACAATCATCTGTTCGCCCATGTTCATGATATTTTACCCTCAGACGTTGTACAGTCGAACGGTGAACAATGAAGACTTCGCGATATCAAACTGTGTTTCGCATACTTCCAAACGTCCTATTCTATTATTTCTTTTTTGCTTCGCTGAGACCAGGCATGATTTTGACGTGCCGCAAATCAGCTAGCGATACGAGAACCATTCCAAGAACCCCCTCCCCAGTTTCTATGTAAATGTCGGTTGGGGAATGTAGGACAATTCTCTGCTGATTTCGTCAGTAAAACAGTAATAGTGGGTTATGAAAAGGTCACGTGTTTCAAGGCTGACTGCATTCTAGGCTGACTCTATCTGCATTAGAGTTGGTTCGAGAAGTGCAATTATGGTTTATCGAGTGTATTCACTGAAATAGATAAATTTTCAATGTCTCCCTTTTATATGTATATATACTGTATTACTATGTCACATAATTCTTGTTTTTTTTTTAATTGTTGAGTTATCTTCTAGAATATCTTATAACCTAATAATTCATCTATTCTGGCTTGGGGAGGTTTTTCCTTTCTCTTTCTGTCATGATTTTTACCTAGTGTTTATTGTTTTGATTCCTGCATTGTGAACAGGATCAAGGAAAAAGACTATCGTAGTTCCCAAAAGACTAATTGTCGAAAATACATTCAAGGCGACTCTCAATGTGTATGGATTTGTCTTATTCGCTGGAGGTGAGAAAATGATGTTATAATCTCAAATGTCGTTGTTAGCGTTCTTCCCTACACGTACAATCACAGGCCTAGTTTATCGGTCTGTTTTCGATCTGTATGGTGTCACGTATAGCTTATCTCGTTGTTATCTCGATCCGTATGGTGTCACGCATAGCTCATCACGTCATGGTCTCTATCTGTATGGTGTCACGTATAGCTCATCACGTCGTGATCTCTATCTGTTTGGTGTCACGTATAGCTCATCACGTTTTTATCTCGATCTGTATGGTGTCACGTATAGCTCATCACGTTGTTATAACGATCTGCATGGTGTCGTGTATAGCTCATCACGTGATGATCTCTATCTGTTTGGTGTCACGTATGGCTCATCACGTTGTTATCACGATCTGGATGTTGTCACGTATGGCTGATCACGTCGTAATCTCGATCTTTATAGTGTCACGTATAGCTCTTCACGTCGTAATCTCAATCTGTATGGTGTCACGTACAGCTCACCACGTCGAAATCTCGATCTGTATGGTATCACGTATACCTTATCACGTCGTAATTTCGATCTGTATGGTGTCACGTATACCTTATCACGTCGTAATTTCGATCTGTATGGTGCCAGGTATCGCCCATTACGTCGTTATCTCCATCTGTGCAATCTTTCAGCTTGAATGATGTCAGCTCTCTTATATTAGGTTATTGTCGACCTGCCCTAGCATAATTAGATCATTGGAATACAACAAACTAGATCGATCTTCGGTTTGGTCAATTCATAACATTTCTGGGCAAAGGGCATCATGGGATTGCGGTATACCTTGTCCGATGTGCTTGCCTGGCAATCTGTCTTGTATTTGGTAGGACCGCCGACTGTGGTCGAGGTGAAGGATAGCCTGGATAAGAATGCCAAACTCGCCGGGACCGTGGAATTGGCTCTTAAGGTAAACTCTCCGGGGTCGCGCATTCATAGAAAAGACAGCTTGTAGCATGTGCCATTATTTTTTAGTAACATGTGTGAGTATGCTCACGTGATTATAACGTGATAAGGAACTGATTATTACGTAATTTTGATATCATCGTGACATAATTGGATGGAAACTTCATTACGCAATAACAACAGGAAAATCAAAGAGTATTGTATTAAAAAAATAAAACTCAATACATATGCTCGACAAAAGTAATAATTTTTTTTTTTTGGGGGGGGGGGTGAAGAAGCTCTCTCTCATATCTCTCATGTTCTGTAGGTTAAACTCGCACTTTGATCGCAGAATATTTATGTGTATTCCGTTCTCTACCGCTACTGCTGTATAGCAATTTCGCCGATGTGTGTAGCACTCTTTTTCCTTTTTCTTCTAAAGGCTGAGATTGTCGATATCACCGGTCGCATCAGGGGGTTGGCTATCATCAAGCCAATACAAATCAACCTTGTGCGAATCGTCGTTATGGTAAGGACACATTTCTACTTAGAAATGAACAGTCATCCCTTATCGAATGTTGAAAAAATTGACGCTTTGAATAAATATATAAATAAATTGATGACCTCATTAAACGACGCGCTAATCGTTGAGTCTGCTTTCCAGATTGACTCATTCAAATCCCGTACGCCGCCACCCAAAACTCTCACACTCAACGGGCCAGCTACGCCTACAAGTTTGGGTCCAGTGATTTTCGATTTCATGCCAAACCTTAACGACAATGGCTACCCAGATGGTGTTTGGGTGTCGGATGGCATCTATCCGGTACGTTTGAACGTGCATTTTATTTACACCGAAACAAATCTTGTTCTGCGTAATGGTTATCTGTGAATATCGATCAGCTACATTCATCACAGGATTACTTCAAGATACATAGGCAGAGCGACAGATCATGTATTATACCGAAGCGCCAATGGTATGTTGCGTAGAATTTCTATTTCGGCACAAAAAGCGCTTAAAACCCCTTTTGTTTATTAGGTCTGCGTATCCCTTGATGTTTGTTTATGTGACGGCTTCTTTCCCCTGGTGTGGCTGTTTCATATGCTCTCTGGATGGTCTCTATAGCGCTTACCCCTCCGCTGTCTCGTCATCTCGTTGTGAATAATCATCACCTACCGCTGACTTAGCAGAGTGCGCGATATATGTAGGTTCTCCAGTAGGCGTTTGGAACCAAATTGGTGAATGATCAACTCGCTGCCTAAAGCAGGTGTTTCCCCACCCCTTAACTGTCGTGTTAACCACATAGGCTAGCTTTGTAACGGGCCAAGAATGGCCCAAGTAGTGAGTGCTTTCGCAGTCAGCTCATTTCTGAAATCATGTAGTGTATATTTTTCCTCGGAAAGCGGACAGGCGAAATTGTTAATTAAAAAAAAAGAATATTATCAAGCAATTGGATTCATCACTACTATGCAGTAGTGGAGTTCTCACGAGGGTAGTTGGTTTTTTTATCAGATGCTTGGTGGATGTACATGGGTATATCGTGCAAGGAACAATTGCCCAAGTGTATTATACACTTGAATCTCTATGGGACACCTTGTTTAAACACAGTGCTTCAAACACTATATTTATATAGTCAATCATCTTTAGTTAAGGGTATCCTTAAATATCGCAGGGAGATTTAGACTGTTTCCAATACCCAGGAGGAAGTCTACAATAGTACGAAAGCCACTAGAAAAGTTCATGGGCCGACCATGACAAACCCAACATACTTTTGGCAAACGTCACATTTATATAGTATTTGAATATGAAGGGTTTACAACCGAGAGAATTTCATGTCGATATGATAGCTACACTGGGGAATGATGCCCGTCATGATCCACAGTACAAAAGTTTGTAAAAAGGGTCTTGATGCTGAGCCGAGGTCTAGAAGGCCATCGAGCTCAACGAGTGAAGAAAACACCGTGCAAGTGTGGGAGGTAGAGATGGGTGATCGACGACTTACTTTCATTCAGATAGCTACTAAATCAGCATATCCTAAGAGCGAGTTTATAACATTCTGCATCCAAAACTGGAGATGTCATGGGTTTCTGCTTGATGAGTTCCAAGAATTCTCACTCCCGAACAAAAGCACACCAGACAGATGTCGCGGGCTAACTTGGAACGCTTCGAGGCAATCCAGCCAATTTATGGCATATTTTGGAACTCAGGATGAGTGTTGGGAACACCTCTTTAAGCTAGAGACCAAACGCCAGTCAATGCAATAAAAACCATACCTCTTCGCCCACTCTTAAGAAAACCAAGATGGTCTCAGGCTGCTGGACTGGAAATGTGATGGCATCAGTCTTCTGGGATGCCGACGGTATAATCAACATTGACTATCTGGAAAAGAGTTATATTTTTAACGGGGAGGACTATGCTGACTTGTTGAGAAAGGTGCGTGAAGCTCTTAAGACTGGACCGTGAAAAATTGACAAAAGGCGTCCTGTATCACCATAACTATACCTCAGCCTACAAGTCGGTTGTTGCAATGACCGCCCTGCACAAGTGTGGCTTCGAACTGATTGACCACCCCCACCCCCCGTATTTATCTGATTGAGCAAACCTCAAAAACACATCGCTGGTGGAAAACATCGAACGGATAATGACGTCATTTGTGCCGTATAGGAGTTTTTCAAGAGGCAAAAGCTTCTACGACTACATTGGAAGATGGACTACAAATACTTGCATTCTTAAAGGGCATATTGATCGGAATATGAACTTTTCAAGTGAATCTCGTAATTCAGTGCTCAGTTAATGGATAGGCATCAGACCCGGCGGCTATTTGTAGGTTGTGGGGATGGGCCATACCCAAGGAATACGTTTCTTACATACTTCCCTACTGATAGCTTACACATCAGACACGATCGTGTTTAAAGTTTCTAATACACGTATCCCGTATTTTCAGGTGAATGATAGCGATCTGCCCATGCACATGTGGAACGGAGAGTTGTACGTGAAGGCCACTGGTGTACAAACTCGCTTCAATTTCAGGGGACAGGTGTGAGACATTACTAGTGAATACTAACAATTAGATCACCACAGAGTCTACAGATGATTTTCTGCTTCACGTGTGAAATACAGTAAGGCATGTATATACCTCACTTATTGGGCAGCTTGTCAAATGACGGCTTACAACAATCCATGGACATGACAGCTCTGTAACACATGCCAGAAAATAACTCACAATATAGTAAAGTTGCTTTGTGGATATTTACAGGTGTCCCTATAGAATAGATAACTTCCACTCGTCCTTGCTTTCAGCTAAGTTTTTACACGTGTCCTCATAGATAATTTTCACTCGTCCATACTCCCATTTAAATATTTACAGGTGCCCCTGTAAATAACTTCCACTCGTTCTTACTTCCGGCTAAGTATTTACAGGTGTACTTATAGATAATTTCCACTCGCCGTTACTCACGTTTCAGTAGTTATGGGTGTCACTATAGATAACTTCCACTCGTCCTTACTTCCGGCCAAGTAACTAAGCTATCTCGTCCATACAAATATCTAATTTTTATATCGATTATGATACGTTTATATAGCTGCTACGATTTTTTACTCATTTCAGTTTGAACCGGCGGATCGTGAACTTTGCATTCCTAGCAAACATGTTTTATGTAAGTAGACCTTCAGTGTCTTGTGATCGTGTCCACTACGGTCGACGTTATGAAAATATATAATAAATGCATTATTCTATACAACCAGCTACACCTCCAGAAAATGTGTGCTGCCGTGTTAGTTATAATTATCGTGAAATAAAGATAATATTGACAGTGGCACTATCTATGTTGTCGATCATCTTGCCACAAAACTCATCAACAGGCGATCTTGCTCAACTATGTAATATGTGTTTTCTTAAGTAGAACCCATACCTAAATATTGGTATAAATACGGACGTTGAAAACGACTGAATCGTATCATTTGCAGGTCAGATGTGTGTTTTCAACGAAACAACAGGCCCTAAGCTTGTTCACGCGACCGAGAACACAACCGCAAGAGCCACCTTCCATTTCAACACCGCAATAGGGACTATGGATATTAGGTGGGTTGCGAATATTGCTCCTGCATCTTGTAAAGCTCTTACTTTTCATTTTGAAGAGAGCTTTTGAGATCTTATTGGCGGAAATGTCATTTTCAACTCTCACTGTTATATCGTATTGCCATGGTTATACCCGAAGCTTTTATACATATTTTTAGTACAGCGAATATCTCTTAGCTAATTTACCCACGGTTACTTTGTAAAGAAATTTACGACTTTTATAACCAAACTACTATTCATTTCACAGCATTACGGTTGACGGCGTAAAACCGACAGAGTTCATTTCTAGAGCTTATCTTAAATCGACGGACGACTGGGTCGGCAAGGTACTCGATGTATCCTTGTTCAAGAAAGTCTCGTTCAAAAGCAGGACCTATCGCGCTAAAGTAAGTGGTACTTTCTTGCCATACTCGTGCACGCCTTGACTTTGGTCTTGCTTAGATCGTGTAGTCGTGTCCCTCAAAGTTTTCTGTAGAGCCGGTCTGTGTAAGTGTACTCGCCTTTCATTCTTGCCTGCGCCACTTATCACACCAGAAGACGTCTCACTGTATACAAAAGCTTGGCTTAATACTTATCTTAATTAGTCTATTGGGTGTTACGTTATCTTTCCGTTTTATAATCTACGATTAACTCGCCAACACCCATCTTTATATTTGTCATGTCAATAATTTTCTTAATTTTGCTCTAAATATCGATCGTACGTTAACAGTTGAATGACTATGTAAATCCCATTGCGATCCCCAGAATAACACTATTTCAATATGAAAAGTATCCATGAATCAATCTGCAGATTTTCTACTAACGCTGCTACTCATTGCTCATCTACATAGTTGAATATACATATATGACCGATGACGCTATTTGCAGGTAAATGTTAAACGCGACCGTCAAATGAGCACGCTATTAAGTGTCGGAATGATAAGGTTAATAATCGAGACGACACGGGCAGGTCGAACGATGGAAGCTCTGCATTGCCAAATACCGCCTCTTAGAGTGAGTAAATATGATCACAATAGGTCACTTATATACACTCGAGAATGAAGTAAGCGCGAAATATTTCAATTCAGCTGGGCCATAGTAATATTTCATTACTCTATAATAATTAGATGAATTACTTAAAGTGCGTCTGACATTAGTATCACGAATAAAGTAGCGCGCGAGTTGCTCTTTAAATATATATGGGGTTCCGATACATAACCTGGAATTCACTTGAGCTAAATCGGCCACGGGTACGTGAAGGTAGATCAATTATTTTTTGCCGACATTATGTTCTCTTATAAATGTCTACATTTCTGTGAGTACGACAAATACAGAGGTAGCACCTTTTTGACAAACTAATATAGATTAACACAAGCTTATATCAAGAATACTTCGTCGGGTGCAATGCGAAGTATACTTGATATACGTAGCTTGTATTAATTTATATTTGTCCGTCAAACAGATGTTACCTTTGTATTTGTCATATTTACGATATAGGTACGTGGCAAACCACACCTTTACATTTCTGTGATCACCTCGCGTCGTTATAAATCGACGAAAGCCAGTAATTTACCCTTTTCTGGAACTAGTCTACGAAATAATTTGATGTTTACTTTGGAATTGCCTTTCCTTATTGAAATGATTGTGATCGACATTGCCTTCAGAAAATATAGCCGGTGTCATAGACTTGAGCCTCCTCTCGACCTCGTGTGAATTCGCAGGTTAAAATCATTATTTTTCCATCCGAAACTGTCACAGCGAACAATTTCTTTTTGATTCCTAGGCACCTCCGAAAATAGTACCGCAAACAAAACCAACAACGAGGTCTACGACGACCACCACCACCACTACGACAACCACAACGTCGGCACCTTCCACAAAACGCGTGTCTACCTCGCGTGTTACCCCGACAACCTCGTCGCCCCTGGTTACCAGTTCACGTCCTCCGATAACAACGTCCCAGTCGCGATTTACTACAAACTCCACTAAGCTATCGACAACTACAAAAACGATGTCGACGACAAAAACAACTACGACAAAGAAGACATCACGTGTTGTTACAAGTCCGCACACGACGCCCAAATCTCTAATTACTACAAATGCCACCAAACTACCGACGACGGTCGCAACAACGAAGCCGACCACCAACAAAACTACGGCTGTTAAGAAGTCGTCTACCACCGAAAATCAAACCATACCTACCCAGTCACCTGTATCGACAGATGCCCAGAAATTATCCACCACCAAAAAACGTACACGACCGACTCACTCTCCCATTACAAAGGTAATTCATTTATCTTCTATAGTATATGCAAAGACTTAACTACGGAAATCCGAATTAGTTGACAGTGGATATAATACCGGTATAATGCTCATGGGCCGATTTCCAACGACTATACAGGCGCCAGTTCGATCGTTTGGTAATTTACCAATAGACGCTGCGGGTGGAGACAAATTAAACACCGCGGCCTGTGATCGCCGTTAAATTCACCAACCTTCCAACTTGTTTACACTAACTTACACGTCACATTTTCTCGCTTTCGGATTCAGCTAGTCGGGTACAGATTGAATCAAAAATAAATACCACGCGCCTTTTTGTTGATTGGTTGTTAAACGCATCTCTATCTCCGGTTGAAAATGTTTATTGCATTATGCTCCTGTTCTGTGAAATTATATTCGTCTGATTTGCAATGAAATGTCCGTCGTAATGTCCGTTCGTTTGGGCGTATAGATGCAGGTTCGGTCGTCACCAAATAAATCTCAAAAGTCCTGTAAAATAAGATAAAAGTGACATGAGTTGGTTTGATAATGCAACGACCAGTTCCGCTAATGACTGAGAGAAACCCAAAGGACTTTAATTATATTTATATGATCAACGAAGTGCAGCATTAAAAAACGATTGTGATCTCCGTCTGCTGATGCTGATTCAATATTTTGACTTCACAACCCAATTGCCACGATTTTTAGGTTCTCCTTACCTCGCCGACGACTCGAATGCCTACTACAACCGAAGAGACAACAACGGTAAGTCATTACTATTACACAAAAGGAGTATATCGTGATTACATCATTATAACAAACCCACTAAAAGCATTGTAGAATTTTAAATATATTACAGAAAAAAAGCTTCAGATGGTGGAGCAACATCGATGTAACTACATGTCAATAAAGTGTGCATGTGTGTTAGCTCATTACCAATGTAATCGTTGTCTATGACATTTTCGGCCCTTTAAAAAACGAGCATATAAATGTGATTAACACAACAAATTGCTGAGCCTCACTGATAAGAGGTGAGGGAGAAACACCTGCCATGAAAAACCCCATCGACAATTGATCTTCTTGCATTTACTTCACTGATTTTAAACGTCTACAGACAGGCAAGATATGTTGCACACCCCGCTAAGTTTATGACTGTTAATGATTATTTACGATTCGATGACGACGTAGCTGGGACTAAGCGCCATAAAGCATCTGAAGCGCATCAGAGGGAAACGCCTTAACCGATCCACACTACTACCCAGACCCGGGTCTAAGACGTTTCTGCCCACAGGTATTATAACGGATAAAGCGGGAATTAAAACAAGATCAAGCGCTCTGACCGCTACGCTCACTATAGGCATAGTATTTGGGGGCAGCTGGCGTAGTGGTTAGAGTGTTTGACTTTGAAGCCAGGGGTCCCTGGTTCAAATCCCGCTCTAACCAGTATACTAACTGTGGCGTTTTTCGGGCTGAAAGCGCCTTAAAACCCATTGCCCGTGGGGGGTCTGGGTAGCCCTTGCAGTGTGGTTCTGTTGGGGCTTTTTCCCTCCGACATTTGCTGTGCTGCAGATGCTCTACGTATATATGATCTCCATGTCGCTTACCTCTCCGCTATGTCGTTATCTCATTGTAAATAACCATTGACCTTCCATAGATTTAGCGGAGTGTGCGACATATGTAGCTCGTATGTAGAAATCTGGAACCAGTGGCGTGAATGGAAAAAGGTCAATTGTCTGCCCAGACTCGGTGGGTTTTTCATATTAGGTGTTTTTCCCTCACAGCTTATGAGGCCAATCAAATTGTCGTGTTAACCACATAGGCTAGCTTTGTAAAAGGTCATAAATGAAATTGGCCTACACAACGATTACTTCGGTAGTCAGCCTATAAATAAATAAATCTACTAATTTTAAAGACGGATCTATTCCTGCAGTGGCAGAGAGACTAATAGCTAAGAATTATAGCAGAGGACCCACGACCTTTCAGTTAGGACTTTACCACTCTATCTTAGTACCACTCAATAAACCACCTCTAATGCACACCGATACAAGCATCGACAGTCTGAATAAGTCACTAATTACAAAAGTTACGTAGAATAACATACTAAGCGAGATTTTGTGAGAAAAAAATAAAAATATTTGTTCAACACACATCCGTTTAGTTTATTTAAATCCATTACATGATTATATTAAAATGTGTATATGATTAATAAATGTCGCAAGTGACAACAACAATCACGATGTCTAAAAAGGCCAAATATAACCAAAGGTGAATCTAAAGTAATTTTGAAAGTCAAACACAACATTTCATATAGGTATGTTAAAAGAATTATTGAGTAATGTCCAAGGCAGGAGTTCTAATCACGGTCATTAATTGACAAATCCCTCATCATTCACGAATTCGGTGCCAACAGTAGCACAAAAACAGGTGCTCGGCTTGGGGGAACTTATTAAACAAAGGGACATAATTAAAGAAAAACAATCGGACACTGCGGGCTACACACACTCATTACCATACATGGTCTTAAGACAATCAAGTTATATTTTATGCTAATTTTTCATTAGATATATTGTATATGCGCTGAATAACTGCCAAAAAAATTTCATTGTAAGCCGCATCTGAGAGCTTTTACTGGCTGATACTAGGCTGAGGTCTATAAATGCCGTACTTTACTTACTTACAGTATTGACATCCACTTATGAGTTATAATGTATTAAAATTTGATTTTTCTACACGTTGCTATTGGTAAACTCAGTCGTTGATCTGGAGAATCTCATTGTCGATTCTTTAACCCTTACCACCCTGACATCTGTACACCACATTACTATAGCAATACATTCTGTGATAACAGACTGCTAAGGGTTACGACTCGGGCCAAACTATTGGAAATAAATGTGGAAAAAATGGCGGTTAAATCCGTCTCCTGATCCCTGGAACATTTCGTAATAAAGTGACTTGATACGACGCCACAGCGCGTGGATAATGAACATGCGTAATCTCAAAAAAACACATATTATACTTATTAACGTATAACACATCCTACACTCTACTGCTGCGAAAACCAAAGCGTCTAGACAGGAACTAGTAAATCACACTACGTTTACAGTGAGCGAGTCACCACAATACGAAATTTAGTAAAAAAAATTTTGGCGTAAATATTAAACAATGACTACAATAACTATGGATTGTTAAAGGCTTAAAGCTAAAAGTAAAGTACTACACCTTCTCCACTAATCGAGAGAATTCACGTAATTCGCAGACGAGTAGAGGAAGTACGCCAGGTCTTGAGTTATTCAATGAGGTACGAAATAATGAGGGTAGATGAAATTTCATTCCATAAGTGTGACGAAGCATATTACATATATGCGAAAGCTCGTTTATGAATCAAATTCATTAGTCATAAAAGGTGTGACCCTTATTATTTCGTACTAACATTAAGACTAATATGGCTTCCTATACCATACATTTTAATTAATGAAGTGTAACCTTTACTTGTTTTATACGAGTTGGCTAACCTGGCAACCCAGATTTCTACACTTTCAAAGATAGATTGCCTGTTTCTGTTTTCCACCAATTCTTCATATTGATGGCGACTTTGCCTGCATATAATTTCCTTTTTCGATATTTGTTCTACTTTCCACCGTATTATTCAACATTGTTATCCATTTCATGCTCACGGTAAATGTACATAATTGTATCTAACATTCATCAGTATTACCTGTATACAGTTTGATGTTAATTTTATATAATTTAGGTAATTACATTATAGTCTTAGACCATTACGCTATTGTTTCATGTAAAGTGTGTTTGACAGCTCGACTAATAAGTACACTTTAAACAAATAAATTTCATTTCATCAATTTCATTTCATTTCATAGGTAAGGATTTTTAAATCCTGCATAAATACTATGTACATTTCAGAGAGAATAAATAATAGTAATAATAATAAAATACGTATTAAATACGTTATTTCACGATGAGATGATAGAGGGTGGTATTATGGACAAAGTTTTACCTCTACATAAAAATAAAATACAGATTCATTATTCGAGATTAAATAAGCGTGCAAATGGGTCAGACCCGCATTTTACAGACAATTGAGTATTAGAAAAAGCTCCAAGCGTGGGTAATTTCTATCACGTATCTGTTACACAGCCGCATGAATGACAATTGTTCTACCAAAGATAATAATAATAATAATAATAAAGCTTTATTTAGAGTGCTGAATTATCCCTTGGTCAATAATGACAAGATGATGTCGACGACACT
>WURV02183319.1:0-13059 GCA_011762755.2 Epimenia babai | reverse complement strand
TCGTTCATTCGTTCATTCGTTCATTCGTTCATTCGTTCATTCGTTCATTCGTTCATTCGTTCATTCGTTCATTCGTTCATTCGTTCATTCGTTCATTCGTTCATTCGTTCATTCGTTCATTCGTTCATTCGTTCATCCGTTTAATCGTTTATTCGTCCATTCGTCCATTCGTCCATTCGTCCATTCGTCCATTCGTTCATTCGTTCATTCGTTCATTCGTTTATTCGTTTATTCATTTATAGGCTGATTACCGAGGTTTTCGTGGTGTAGGTCAATTTCATTCATGGCCCTTTACAAAGCTAGCCTATTTGGTAAACATGACAATTTGATTAGCCTCACTTATATACGGGGTGGGGGGAAAACGTCTAATCTGAAAAACCCATCGAGTCTGGGCAGACAATTGGCCTTTTTCCTTTCACACCACTGGTTCCAGATGTTTACATACGAGCTACATAAGTCGCACACTCCGCTACGTCTATGGAGGGTCAATGGTTATTTACAATGAGATGATAACGTAGCGGGGAGGTAAGCGACATAGATATGATTGACGCACTATAAACCCGTGATATAAATCCCGTACGTAAAATGGTACATTAGACATTTTGCGATTATCACAAACGTCTTTTGTACTGAAACACAGAGATTGATGACAACAAAGTTTTCATGCCTATATATCATCAAACAACCTGAGTATTTTCATTTAAATATTTATATGTTATGACAATATTTTACATTATGTGAAAAACATCATAGTTGCTATGTAAATATGATATGGGACAAAATGATATACTGGAATATTATCAGGTACCATATTAGAGCATTATAAAAAGAACTGTTACACAATATAAAGTGTATACAGCACAATAACTAAATTCACATAAATAATCCGCATTTTGTGGATTTTTTGTCCCGTTATTAATTATTTTATGGTTTAAAGTAGGTAATATGTTTTTTATTCATATTCTTTTACCAACTGAGACTCAAGTCTCTGCTTGACAATGTTGATAGTTCAAGATTGTTTCAAGGCCATTGCACAATTTTACACATACATTACTTATGCACTTACATTTTACATTTGTTCTAGAATTAACTATGAAATACAACTGAATTTATAATTTAATGTAGAATCATTTCGCGTATAATGTCTTTGTATATTGAACGGCAACTTGGTTTAAAAGCTTTATATAATATTGTTGCAGTTTGTAATTTTATAAGGTCTATTAACGTTATAAATTTGAACATAAAATAAAAAGATGCACTATGATCCCTATTTTCTCCTTTATCTATGATGCTTATAGCAGGTTTCTGCAATATTCTAAGACTGTTAAATATGGATTTGTAACTATTTCACTATACTTCAAAGTAGTACGTTAGGCATGGTAAAATTAATGTACCATAAATAAAATACAATGAATCTTGTTCAAAAAATATTCGCACCATAAAGTATGTACATAGGTTTAGGTATTTTTGAGTGTAAAGTTCTAATCGGTGGATTTAATCAATGACCGCCATTAGATAGAAATAATTCTCCCATTCATCTTTTCGCCGTTTACTGACCCAACAAAACAAATTATCAGGACGAGCATATTCCCTGATCCATAGCCAGTAGCATAAATCACTGTACTCCCCCCAAAACTGACGATCGCACAAACCCCTCCAAATTCCGACCAGTCTAATCATTACCACGCACCAAAACCTAAATCAGCTGGAAACTACTCTCTCCTATGTCAACGCCACGTCTGTTCTAGGCAAAACCGTCAAGCTCAGTTATTTTATAAATACGCTCATGATGACACGTGTCAAGCGCTTTTCATTCAGAGCTACACTAATGGAACGAGGAGTTGTTGGCGGCGAGCCGTTAAAAAGGTTGACGTTTCGCAAAGATTAGTATCTAAATTTGTACTTGCCATGCAGCAATAAGATATATAACACATTCAGATACTTACTGCGCTCGTTTGACTCGCTTGACCTCTTTTGACCACGCGGCTTCCCAAGCAGGAACGATGGTCGAACATTTGTCGCGAGGGTTAGCCTCCCACAAGTCGGTATCTTCCAGAGGTTTCTTGTATCCGGTAATTATGAGGCTAAATATGTTGAAACATTAGAAGTGAAATTATCTCGAATCTATCTCACCTAACTACTACTAGCTATATAACTATTAAACGAATATACGTACTTCACATATTAAATTCCAGTTTGTCAATAGATCTCTGTACCTAAGTCAGTGTTCATCAGCTTAGGGGTCGTACTTTGAATAAGGATGCATTAATTAATAGTCAAGTATATCAAAGAATATTTTCAAATCAACTTTATCATAGTTATTGTCATCGTCTTTATGAATCATTACAAAAAAATGGCGAACAGATAAACAGATACATCAACCAGATTCAGCTTAAATGAATCTTAAATTTCACAGTCCATGCAACTGTTTTAGCAATCAAATAACTACGGAAATCTATATTCTATTGAAAGAACATATTGTAAATATACTGGCATAATAACGAATTCAATCCCCATCTTTTCTTAACTTGTTAAATTCCCAAGTTAATTGAAGAATGACAGTCGATTATATTCACGGGTTGTTGGGGCATATTAGGGGCTGGCGCGTATGTTAATAACGCAATACCATAATGCATCAGACTTGCCTTCAAGCCTAATGGACAGTGCGACTTTTTGTTATTAGAGCATTTTTTTAAATCAAGTGAAAATAGCGACTATATAGTCATATTATTGAGCAATATATCAAGCGAACAGTTAATGAAATTGACGAATAATATCGGTAATCAAGCAAATATGGAATATAGTAAACTAAACGATTTGGTTAATTCACCCAACAATGATGTAAATGAAGGGACTATGGAGTCAATTAACTAGTTGAGTAAATAAATCATACAAGGACGTTAACTCACAGAATACTCTGGTTAACTGAAGTTAAATCAAGGAAATTCCCAAACTACGTAAATTCCTAAGCAAACTTGCAAGTGAATTAATTAAGCAATGACGTAAACGAACCGCACTCCGTGGTGACATAAACGAAGTAGTTTATTAACCAAAGAGTGCCTATAGCATAATTATCAAATAATGTAGTTAATTAACGAGGTGACGTGAGAATTCTCGAATTCGACGTGGTTATTCAAATAATGTAGTTTGTTTTAAACAAATCTAAACGCACCCGTTCATCCACCAATATGTTACTCTTGAAAGCATCGAAGCAAAAATTTCCGGACATGGAGCCTGTAAAAATAGCGACTTTTAATGTTAAGAAATTTTAAGAGGCTATAATGTATACATAATGAGGAAATGAACAAAACTATACATTTCGTTGGCAATATAACAAAATAAAGAAGAAGCGGTTAGTCGAGCAGTAGGAGGAGAGGACTCGTAACCGAAAGGTCGCGGGTTCGAAACCGCCCACATGTCGACTTTTCTGCGGTGATTCTCAGCAAGTCATTAACCCCCCCCCCTAATGCTGGAGTAAAGCCGTCTCCATAATGATATGCTGGAGTAAAGCCGTCTCCATAATGGGTAGATGCTCGATATTATCTTTGCGGTGTGATATGTGAGTGTCGAAGGTATTTTATAAGCGGTGAATAGCTGCCAAAAACCATTTCATTGTAAACTGCATCTGAGAGTCTTTAGTGGCTTATACTAGCGGTGAATAAATGTTTCATTTTACCTTTATCTTTTATATGTAATTTAGGTTATATTTTTGAAAATAATGTTGCGTCAGAGCGCTGAGTGAACATTGTTGCTTGTCAAACCTGATGTAGATAGTTATTTTACAGCAAACCTTTGTTGTACTTGCGGAAATTTCCTTTGGAAGCTTCTCGGCTTTGAATTGCAGTGCAAACTGTATCAATACGATGGTGAACTGAAGGTAGAAAACGATCAGCTGGCGGATTGTTGCGCTAGCATGGACAACGTCATCCTGCACAAGAGTCAAACATAAATCTACAACTCAAATGTCGCACGTGCATAACGATATGTGAATCTCAGGCGTCTAGTGCCAGGGCGGACATAAATATAGCGAAAAACATAACCATAACAAGGGACAATGTCATTCACTGTTCTCAAAACCGTAGCGATGAAAAGGGCATATTATATCAATATTCTATAAACTGTTCATTACTACAAAATTAGTATTTTAAGGGCGATATTAGAACTCGCTACATATATCCTATGGCGTACACAGGGGTTAATTTTATGTCAATCATTATTTATCTTGCATGATAATTATACTCATATATAGTATATTTAATTTTAGCAATATTTTGAAGATATTGATATTTGCTGATGATACATATTTAGTTTATAGTAGACATTTTGGGGAGGAACTGGAGAAGGTTGTGAGTTGGTAGCTGAGAAAATTGTTGTTTCATTCTTTGTATGCATTTTGTTACTGTTTACATTGTTGACTGAAATGGTGTTGTGTAGATATTCGTATATTTTGTTTGATAGATAAATAAATATTTACAAAATTTTACAGGGCACTAGGATTTCTGTATTTCTGTGTACTTTGCCGTAGTGCATATCACTGCTAATATCAAATAAATTCCACTATAACAAGTAAAGTACTTTCGCTAAGGAAGATTAGACTCAAACACAAATGGTTTTCCGAGGCATGCAAATACTTTGATTCGACTTTTGGTTGATGATGATGATAGTAGAATTGGGTTGAACAAATCCGACGAATCTGGTATCATAAAATAGTACATGACATTGAATCTGCCAATGAACCTTATACTTTTTGGTCATCTTAACATATTCCGCGTTGTATATTTGGCATGTATGCAAGGCATTCGATATTCAGTAAAACGAATAAATGTATGGATGTCTGTTCTCTGAATGATCATATGGAATGTAATCAGAAGTCTTTAACCCAGACAACACTGTAAAAATATATTTTGTTATAATCTATAATTCGTAATCGACTTTGGGAACTTGAGGAATGACTCACCTCGACGTAGAAAATTTTTGTGTAGAAAGGGACGATGTTGAAAAGAAGAAGTAAGAACCAGAAGACGAACTGTATGCCGGATGTAATGAAACCCCACCGACGCTCCAGGTAAAACAGGGTGATCGTTAACCCCTAAGTCATATATCTGAATCTATCTAAAATTGTAATTCTTGTAATCAAGCCCGATACGTACAGTGCTGATGTGGTTTTTGGCCTAGGGCGAGGCAACTCTAGAACTGATTGTCATTATCATCATTATAGACGCCTATAACGCTATTCCATCTACCACGTTCTTGGTCTCATCAACGCACATCGAAGTTGTGAACAGCTTTAGAGAAAATTACTTGTGAATATAACAAAAAAAAAATTATGGCTAAGCATCGTCCGGTAGATACAATTGGAGAGACAATATCAATTTAATGGGATTAAACAAATACATTTTATACCAGGATTCGATGCCAAATAAATTTTGTCAAGATTTTCGCCCCAGTAGTCACGTTTCTTACCATGGTGACGATTTTGATGGCTGCTGTAACGTACAATGCAGGGAGCGTGTAGTCACCGTCTCCGGGTACCTTAATCATCTCAGAGAAACACAGCATCGAATAAACAATGCTTCCAATCTGTTAATTTACATTAAAGAAATACAAGAGAATCTACCATTTCAATGATATATGCACATTGCCTGTTTTAAACACAGACATTAACATTTCTCCAAACGATAGGATGTGCAGATTCACTGAAATAATTGATTCCACGCCCTACTGAATTTTCTTGGCTGAATTAGTGAATTATCGCTTGCCAATAAAAGTCTGGTCGAAAAAAACATGGAGTCAGCAAGATCCATGATACCCTACTACTCGCTCTTAATGCCCTATTGATTGGAGCTTGATGGGTCGGTCGTGAGAATTCAATAAAGGTGGTCCTAGAGCGACTCCCAGTCTAACCAGTACACGCACTCAGGCGTTTTTTATTCAAAACACATTTCAAACACTGTCTACTCAAGGGTCCTTGCGATTTTTATACATGTATATATATTTATTTAGATAGTTGCACAAAAACTTATGATACGTACTTATTCACTTAAATATTTGGTTACTTAGTTACATTATCACTTACCCAGTTACTGAGAAAGTTAGTGTTATGTTTTAATTTCTTATGTTGAATGAAAACTAATACTAAAATATACTGAACAAGTACGACTCGGTGTGAGTACTCTATCTTTAATTATAATCACAAAGTAATAACAATCTCAGCTTACTAATAACACTTCAACACTCACCTCACCTGTCCTCTCCACGTTCATCTACTAACTATCCAGGGTTTTTTTCTTCTTCCGAGCCTTACCCAACACAGACTCTGCAGTTTCTGTATATGCTTTTCTCAATAATTCGAAATCTCGCTCGACTTCACCATTCTCACTTTCCAACTCATCACCCTCTAGGGCTTGGTATCTCTTTCTTAAGGGTATTTTGAATGCCTTAACGACATCTTTATTCTCAAGCCTTGATGTGTCATACTTAACACGGCTACCATTCTTTTGTCTCGGTGGTCTTCTTAGTCTCAGTTTGATGGTAGTACATACCAGGTGGTGGTCGCTTACCAAGTCTGCAGATCTGTAGACTTGTATCTCTCACTGAGTTCCCAAATCGCTTACTTATAATCTTTAATTATAATCACAAGGTACTGTAACCTAATCAGTACAGTATTATTCTATCGTCTAAATCACGATGTTAACTTTACGACTTGTACGATTTATAGGAACGTAGTAACTTGAGACATCGGCTTTTTAAAAGCCACGGGGCAGACTCTAGAATATTCGCAATGACCCATTTATTACGAATGAGCAATATCGAGCCAATCGAGTGTGACCTAAGTGTGGTGTGACGTGATTTACACGTTCGCGAACAATCGAGGGGATTCCCCGTTTGCGGCGAGAATATTCCTAACCGGTTAAATCCAGGATGTTAAAGTTAGTTACTTAGTTAAGTTATACAGAGATTTAGTTACTCTCATATATGCATGATTATTTAGGTACTTAGTTATGTAGAGACATACTTACCTACGTCGATACCTTATTACTAATAGTTGACGACCTATCACGTTTCCCGCCTGTTTCTTTCACTCACATTAATTTTATTTGTGTAATACTTACGTTCAGATATGCGTGAAAATGTTAGTGAGTTTGTTCATGTATTTCTTATATCTAATTTCTAGCAATGGAGGCCTATTTTTGATAGATTGCGTAAAACATTGATGTTTCTTTCGACATTGTTTAGTGAGAGGATTAACTATGTCGTCGCTGTCTCATCTGAGACTGTTTTGAGTCTGGACTTTTCCCTGGCTTTGTTTCAGGTGCTATCTGAATAGAAATCCCAGCATGATGTTATATACATACATATTAATTTCTCATAATATTTTGACTTTATACTATATACTTTTAATAAAGTTTTCCTGTTAAAATCACATTTTTGTCCCATTGCATGTTTACTGAAATCTAGTAGTTAGTATATTCTCTCAGTGTCAATTTTTCTTGGACCTCGAGCGAAGTGATTCCCCCTGAAATACGCCTCGGCATGTTTATTCGTGATTTTTACGTCGTATACTATGAAAATACATAACCATTTTGGCAGCGCTTAGTGCTGATTGGGGTATCGGAACCCCTCGATGGGTGTACATGTAGCCGACATTTAGGGGTAGGGTGAGCCACAAGAAGGCGCATGGTACCCACACGAGAAGGGTCAACTGGAAACACTCGGGGAACTCCGGCCACTCACTATTTCCCCAGGTAAGACTAGAATTCTGCCAAGAATAAAACGATAACGATAATAATATGTTTATTTATAGTGCTACACTATAGCTATATAACTTTCAGCAACACTTCCCATTTTCTATACTATGCTCACAAATATACATCGATAAATAGACATCAATGATACTTAACAGGATAAATATGTAAATGCCGATGCACACAATAAAACCTCAATTGCTAGAACAATTCACAATAATACACACCGTGGAATGATTAAATATTTGACTAAATCAAGATTCGAGAAATTGCTTTAATAGATGAGTTTTTAGTTGTGCTTTGAATACAATTAATGACTTGATGGATCACATTGTTACGGGGAGTTGATTGAAGAGTTTGGGGCGATGTAACTAAACGAGCGTTCCCCAAAGCTCACACCCTTGACTTTAGGTTGAACGAGTCTTATAGTTGAGGATTGCCGAGTCGTCCGTGAGGGCTGGTGGATGCTAAGCTGGTTTATCAGATAAGTTGGAGCCTTATTATGTAAACACTTGAAGGTCATAACTTCATAAGCATGATTTTGAAGTGAATGCGATATTTGATGGGGAGACAGTGAAGGGTTACTAGGGTAGGAATGGTGTGAGATTGGCGTGGGAGTTTTATGAGGGTTCACCCAGAACAGTTCTAAAGTTTTTGAACACGCTTTAGTTCATACTTGGGTGAATTAACCAGGATTGCGTTGCATTGTTCAATCCTATGGGTAGCGAATGAGTGTATGGGAGCTTCAGTGAATGATTGACTGAGATATTTAGGTATCGATCTTTTATTGCGCAAGTGGAAGAAGCATGACTTTAAAATATGGGAAATATGTATGTTGATGAAAATTGATATGAGAGTCATTTATAATACCAAGATTGCGGGCTGTTGTACTGGGTGTAATGATGGTGTCATTCAGAGTAAGAGATATATCGCGGAGAGGATTGCGCCTGTATGGTGAGATTAAACATATTAGTTCAGTTTTGATGGCATTGAGTTGTAACTTATTAGAAGTCATCCTTTGTTCGATGTCCCTGAAGCATGCCTCCAGTTGTGATCTTGGGCACTGTGGTTGAACAGGTTCATCCATATTGGCAGGAATCCCCAGTTGGGTGTCATCGGCATAGAAATGACATTGAAGTCGATGACTTTCAATGACCTTTAACAAAGGTTAAGTGTAGCGTGAGAAAAAAAGAGGGCCGAGAACGTTCCCCTGCGGGACATCAACTTTTATAGAATACTGCATAGACTGTGTTCGCTAGTGTTGATTACAAGCGATCGATTAGAAATGTAGGACTCTATCCATCCAAGAGCTGTGCCTTTAATGCCAAAAAACCTGACGCAAGCGTGATATCAAAATGTCATGGTCAATGGTATCAAAGGCTGCAGAAAGAGCGAGGGCAAGGAAGACGGATTGACCAGAATCGAGAAGCTTCAGTATGTCATTAGTGACAGCCAGTGTTGCTGCTTCGACGCTATGTTAGGAGCGATATACAGATTGTATAGGCGGGAGCAGGTTGTGTTGTGAGAAATACGAGATTAACTGATTGTTAGCAAGACGTTCTAACCATTTTGATATTTGTTGCAATTTGGAAACTGGTCGGTAGTTGCTGCATTGTGGAAATTGCTGTCGAGATCTGCTTTCTTTAGTAACGGTTTGATCGATGCGCATTTTAATTATTAGGGGAAAATGCCTGAATTGAAGGAAATATTGAATAAATGAGCGAGTGGATTTACCAAGACCAGTAGTGAAGGGGTACGAAGAGTTTTTAAGATGGGACCAACAGCAGAGGTTTTGATAGGGCGTTCTTTTATGACTTCAACGAGTTTGTCAGCAGTTGTCGGTTCAAATGTGAGAAATTCTCCTTCACTCTCTTCGTGGTAATACTCTATGGTGACACATGATTTATCAAGAGTGCTGCAGATTGAATCAATTTTGTCGTTAAAGTATTAAGCAAATTCATCAGGAAGAAGTGTCGCTGGTATATTAGTAGGATGTATATTTCTGCAGAGTTTAATTTGTTCGTTAACTAATAGATGGTATCAAATAACTTTTTTGAGTTGCTTCGGGTTCATTAATTGAATTGGTAAAATATTCTCTTTTCGCTTCTTTTATAATTCGGACCGTGTCTGCTGATGACTTCTTGAATGCTTCAAAATCTTCATCTAGTTTTGTTTTTCATCATTTTCTTTCATGTCAGCGACGAGATTCTTGAACCGTACTCGTTTACCACGGGTTCTCGCGCCTCTTATGTCTGTTTTTAATGGGGTCAGTGGTGTGTGTTTTTCAACAGTGTTGCTGATAGCTCCATTAATGAAGAAGAGACAGGAGTTGGTTGAGCATTGTGCGATGACGTCATTAAGGTTGGCAGCAAGGTCAGAGACAAAGGTTGGAATATGGACTTTGGACAAGCGTCTGCCAGTTCTCGAAGAATTAGCATCATGATGTTGTTGATGATCGCTACCAAAAGCGATAGAGTGCATCAGCTGAGCTTGGACTAGAAAATGGTCAGAAACTGCGAGTTGAGTAACTGGTGAATTAGTTATTGTCCATAAAGAAGACTTGTAAGCAATAATGTCTAGGACATGGCCTAGTTTGTGGGTTGGTTCAGTAACAATTTGATTGAGTGAAAATATATCGAACAATTCAATAAATCTCGTAGTGTTGCTGTCTAGGATATCAACTAGGTGTACATGGACATCACCTACAACAAGCGGATTGGCGTACAATGTGATGCATTGCATAAGTAAACTTTCTAATTCGTCTAGGAATACCGAGAACGCTATTTCTTGAAGCCCATGGATTAAAATTACATAATTATGTAGCTACATAGGTTTCTAATTTTACTTCTGAATACTCAAAGCCGCTTATCTGATGGTGATAACCTGTAACAATTTGAATATCTCGGCAATTCTTGAAGATCACACAATTCCCTCCGCCATTTTTGTCAGCCTCGCGTCGCATGGACAGTTTTTAATGGAGTAGTTAGCTGGGAGAACATCATGAATAACAGTTCCATTTCCACCGTATTTCCTGTACCATGTCTCATTAATGAAAAGAATGTCAATGTCATTATCAATTACAGTTTCAGGTATGAAAAGGGCCTTATTTTGAAAAGATTGGACATTCCATTGAGCAATGTTGAGTGGGTTGGTCAATGTATCCTTTATTCAAGGCATAAAGAGGAGGTTGCTTCTGTTGATGGTTTGGCGGTCAGTAGAGCTATTCATCGATCCATAGTCACGCGGAGAGATGATGGTGGGTATCGGTTTTTGATGAGTGTCGTAATAACCAGTATTGCCAGCGGCTAAAATCTTTCTGCTCCGTTTGACCATACGTTCTGCTTCCCGAATGTGCCGCACGTTTCCTACCAGCCGATATCCGTTCTTGTCGAAATGTCAGTAGTGAAAGTTCTGGTGCGACCATTTCATCAGACATGAGTTCTGATGTCTGCGAGGTACCTCGTGTCACTTCGACTTCAAATTCTGTTTCTTCGATGTTTGAAGAAGAATGTTCAACTCGAGTCTCTGTGATAGCATTAATACGATCATCCTCAGTTTGCAGACGACTTAATACTTTATCAGGTAGACTAGATGTTGCTAAGCCAATCTTTGGACGCATTCCAAATAATGCATTGAACGGTGCTCCTTTGATTCCGGAATGATATCATTTTCCGTTTTGAACAGTTAACAGTAGTATGGGCTATAAGATCTCCGAACAATACTTTGTACGGGTCTAAAGCCAAATGTACTCAAAATCAACCAATTATATTATGGCGAGGGTAAAATGGGGCTTCTGTTTGTATAGTATCATAATCATCAAGCAAACATCAAAGGAGAGCTTTTTCTATTTGTTTATATGTTTTTATGATCCTTCTAAGAAGTAAATATGTATAGTATTCTAGTTCAATGAGGCTATGGTTAAATGATCCTTTAAAAGCGCTTTGTATATCTAATATCTTAATCTAATACTAACATTATATTTTGATAACAATGTTATTGCAGGTGTAGACGTCATTTCAGGAAATTTGTCAAACTTTTGACATGAAATTCCAGAAGATTTGTAAATTTGCTTAAATTTTCCAGCCATTTGTAAAAATCCTGACTTTGCACTTTGCAAATTTCTTGAAAATGTCAGGAATTTTACCAATATCCTAATTTGTCAAATAGCCTGTAACATAGCCTGCAACATGTCAATCGCACCTGGAATTCCCTTGTTACTAGTGATCCTGTAGGTATCCTACATATCAGTTAATGAGATTTATCTGACAACACGATTGTCTATGTATTTCCTTTACTAAGTCGTCGTTATGTATATGCTGGAACCACGAACACGCGCTCCTTTGCCCTTGACTAGTAATTTATCCTGAAAGTTCACAAATGCCGCAATGATGCCTGATGATCGCGAACCTAAACGATGTACAGAGTGGAATTTTATTCCTCGCATTTCGTCCAAAGCAAGGCCCAGTGTATGATTCATTGGTTCTTTAACTTAGGCCTCACAAATTTCCCAGCTTTTTCTTCAATGCCGTTGATTTTAAGATTATAACGCATTGTCTTGCCTCATTGTCGATCATACGAGTCCTCTTCGCCCTCATCTCGTCCTGAAGTGTTCGCCGTTTATTTAGAACAGTCTCAATCGTGGATTGGTATTTACTGACAGTTGCCACCAACGCTTTCATTTCGTGTTCATACTTCGATGCTACCATTGCCTGGTGGTTTTCCAGCCGTCCGTTAATTGATAGGAAAGATGAGCTTATTTCTGTGAACTTCTTAGCCTCATCATCGCGAATTAACGACATTTGATCACAAATACGAGGGGTGTCCCATAAGTTTCTGGCCCAACCATGATGTCAACGTCGTGCGATTTCCGTTTTTATTTTTTTTTTCTCAACATAATCCCCCTTGACTCCAATACACTTAGTCCAACGTTTTTGTAACTTTTCCAACCCCTTGCGATACCACCCTTTGTCCTTACCACTCAAAAAACCCTTCTACAGCACCAATGACTTCATCATTTGATTCAAATTTTTTACCGCGGAGTTCAGATTTCAGGTTTGGAAACAAATAGAAGTCTGAGGGGGGGGAGATCGGGTGAATATGGGGGCTGCGGAAGATTTCGGAAGCCACAATCGTTCGCTGTGCACACCGCAAGCTGGGAATTATAACCTGGGGCATTATCCTGCAGCCAGATCCCCTTCGACAGCTTTCCGCGGCGATTAGTCTTTATTTCGGATTACTCGGCAGAGTTGATCTGAATAGTAAGCACCAGTGATAGTTTTGCCCTTTTGAAGGTAATCTATCATTATAACACCTT
>WURV02183308.1:0-13060 GCA_011762755.2 Epimenia babai | reverse complement strand
CATAGCTTTGTGAACAAAAGTCAGCACCTTGTAGATGATCCTCTGCGACACAGGCAGCCAGTGTAGATCTACGAGGCCTTGGGTAAGGTATGTACTTTATATTGATTGTTTTGATCGTCTCAGTCATAAGTATGGACTAGCAACAATCTTTGTCATCAACATGGATAAATGTGCATTGGGAAATTAAAAATGACATGAAATTTGGCAAGCTAAAAAGTGGCTTTAGGGCTAAGAATTCGAATGTTACGTGCTCCGAACAATGTCTTAAATTGCGCTACTATGTATTGTTTTTCTAATTGACTTATAAAATTAACAGAATGTATGAAGCTATAGTGATATAATGACTTTAAGTTAGAGTAAGTGATTATAGTGATTTATAAATCTATTAATATATCATGGGATTATAAACAGTAGTCCAGTAGTTAATGAATCGGAGGGCTGTGCATAGCATATCCAAAAAATAGGCCACAAGCTGCACATTCCAATCGAAAACGATTGAATTTGGCAAGTGGATTGCAGTTCCTCAGAGCCTAACTAAGATGTACAGTTTTATCTATAAAGTACACTCACCATACGAGTGATAGCATCATAATTTGTCAACCCTCTTGAATGTATCTCAATTCACCAACCCTCATGAACATATCTCAATCCACCAACCCTCGTAACATATCTCAATCCACTGACCCTTGTAACCATGTCTCAATTCATCAACCATCATGAATCTATCTCAATCCACCAACCCTCGTGAATCTATCTCAATCCACCAACTCTCTTGAATATATCTCAAAGCACCAACTCTCAGCAGCCTATCGCAATCCACTAACTCTCTTGAACATATCACAATCCATCATCCCTTATGACCGTATCTGAGCCCACCAACACTCGTAAAGGTATCTCAATCCACCAACCCTTGTTAATGTATCTCAACGCACCACCAACTCTCGTGACCATATCTCAATCCATCATCCCTCATAGACGTATCTCAATCCATCATCCCTCATAAACGTATCTCAATCCACCAACTGTCGTGAATATTATACGTGGAATCCAATGCCGAGACCCACGTTAGACAGCTATGCAAAAAAAATGCCACAGTATTAAGTTGAATAATTTTTGCTACTGTTCTCTGCTCTTCAATGTGAAGCTGACCTTATCTTTGCCACACACAGTCTGTTGCCACCAATCGTACCAGCCTGCTTCCACAAACTTGGGATCATACGCCAGCGGCAGAGGGCTCGAAATATCTGGAACAAATGTGTAACCTCTAATTCAACAATGGAGAGAAATGCACAGGAAAAAGCCTATAACCCTGATGGGACTCAAACCCACGACCCCCAGATAACTGGTCTGGTGCTCTACTAACTGATCCCTGTAGCTCAGTTGGTAGAGACCTGTTATCTGGGGGTCATGGGTTCGAGTCCTATCAGAGTTATAGGTTTTTTTCCTGTGCATTTCTCTCCAGCTATTTATAGAACCATATTGGCTATCCTAATAACCATCACATATAATTCAACGATAAAATTGTAAATGTTATATTATTCAAAATTCTCAACTTTCGGAATTAATTCTATTTGCAAGGCAAATGAGACAACATAAATATATTGAAAGTTGATAGACACAAAAAACCGACGGGTCAGAAGTACCTTTCTTTGGAATAATATGGTCTGTTTTGCTGCTCAAACATCGCTCTTTGATGGTCTGAAAAACATTCAAATAATAAATTTGGAACACACTGTCTATGATAGCGTCATATATTATCAATTTCAATTAAATTTTGACAAATAAATGATACAATAACACGACAAATTCATGATATAGGTATACCCGGCAAGGTTAACTTTAAATAATAAATGATACTTCAAATTTTATAAGGTCTTATTGATAATAATAATAATATACGACATATTCGAGATAAAAAGATTAATGATTATGATAAAAATTAAAGATTTGGGTTATTGTATAATTTCTTTCTAGGCCTTGTAAATTAATAAATAACAACTAGCATAATGCCAATAATTTGATGTCACATGTTATTTATTATTTCAGATTACTATATCATACTTGGAACGATTTTAGCCGGATTAAGTGTTGTACAGTTCGCATACTCCGTTCGCATTTTCCACTCGTCTTTTCTTACAGAGTATTTGGTTTTTGTTTCTGTTTCTTTTTCGATTTCACAATGAGAAATTAAGCTGTGTTTACACGATTGAACCAATTTTATTAATAGTGCCTTTTCGAATAATACAGAATGTAAGAAACAATAGGTGCAAGCTACAAGTTGTAATATACAATAGCAAAATGCAACTATTAATACGATAAAATCACTAATACAGCAATAGTGAAATAATTTATTTAAGAAATAAAACGTGAAACCATACATTGACATGAGTGTTATCAAAATTAGCCGGTTTGGTAGTAACAGTTAGATATAAATCGGCCGAAGTTGACAAATCCTAACCGCAATATTTTACCTATTTAATTCTAATAAAGATTATGAAGTGAGACAAGAATTGATTGCTCTAGATTGGAAACGATGTCACATGGCATGACGTCATAGATGATTTTAAGGCGATGGTCATCATCGATGGTTCATCAATTTTAATTTTGGTAATTTTCACTACAGACGGATATTTTATTACTGCGTCATGTGTCGAGCGTGGACGAGCGCTAAAACACCAACACCTAAAACACAAGTTGACGGATGTGGATGCATATCTGCAATGTAAAGCATTACATTCGTTTCTATTCATTACAATATTTGTTACGCCAGATCTACTAAGACGGCACTTCGGTGCAAACGGCGACCTTTTGCACGCAATATATTCAGCAACCCGATTAACCGGTCGCAGGGTTATTTCGATCACTCGACGACATACACATCCGCTGACGTCACGTATGCTCGAATTACACATAAGTATGAGCGATGACCCACACCCAAAACCATGTGTCCATTTCTAGTCGTAAGGCATGTATGTATATAGGTATCAAGATATTTGATATGTGGGTTGAACCGACAATCTGAAGACGGCGTATCGCTGTTTAATGGCCGAAAACACTTATCACTATTGAGTATTGCATCGACCGTAGAATACATTCAACTACGTAGATATTAACTACTCAATATTTAAAATCTATTTGGCCATGCAAACCCGAGTAGTAATACTCTGCTTAACTACGTAATTGTTTTATCGCTAACGTACGTATATAGGATAATAACAACCTCAAAACGTCGGAAGATACTCTGCACTCTAAATTAGATTAGACACACTAACTAGTTGATATGTTAATTATAGGTTAATTTAATCGTTCGTGTTTTATAAAATATGTCTTATCTAAATGCAATAATAATTATCGGTATAGGATTGTCGTGTGTAGGTGTTAATGTCGATGGAAAATTAATTAATTGCACGGTGGACGAATCGCACGCGGGCAGAGAAGTCAATGAAGACGCTGTAAGTTGCATGCAATATCAGGCATCAAATCGAAACTTATAAATAATGCACACCTAAAGGTTATGGGAAAACTAACGTATGTATGCATGATTCTTATCCGACGGTGAATCATGTAATCGAGGTCGGAGAGCTGTTCGCTAGTCACCTCATGGCGAGCTTTATTGGGTAATGCCGAGGCACGATCAAGGGCGGGGTGACTGTCTTCGACCGAGTTGCATCTTGCAAGGTTGGGAGCAAAGATCCGAGCAACGGACAATCGTGTTTATAAATTCAGAAATGCAATTCGACAAATACACACACATTTCACATATATATATATAAAAGGGGAGAGAGAGGGAGGGAGGGAGAGAGAGGGGGAGAGAGAGAGGAAGGGATGGCGTGTGGGGTGAGAAAGAGGGAGGGAGAGCGGTCATCTGGCATGCTAAGATTATATTGATCGTGTGTGTAAAGTTGTGTTGGGTGAATCAAATTCACATATTGGCGAGGAAGTATGTCTTGACAGTGAGAGTCGTTGCATTAATAGTATCTAGTGGTTGTGGTGGTGTCAATTTTTAATTTTAATCCTATATCTTCAATTTAGTCATATTTTATATTTTACTGTTTAGTCACTGCGATTCGTCGATGTTAGTTTGCTAAATGATTTGTATGTAACTTGTATGTAGGCCTATCTGTGCTGTAATAATTTTAGCTATATTTTCTTTATATGTGATCTTACTGTATATATACCTATCTTACTTTCGATTTATTCATGGTATACCGAGTTCGATTTTGAACCGTATTCCTTGTGTTTCTAGTTAATCATAGTACCCATAAATTTGTAAAGTGTCTTTGATAGCCATGTGTTAAAAGGGCATTATAAATCAATAGCATTTTATTTCATAATTTTCCATAATACAATAATAGCTGCTAGGACATTAATTTTAGGGCGGAAAGCAAGTACTCGCCCTTAGCTATTACACCCGCTGGTTAATATCAATAAAGATTCGAAAAATAGCTTGAATATATATATAATTTTTCCATGTGAAAATAGGAGGATTTGCTATTCAAAACCATCGGATATCAGGTTCATATTAGGATGAATCGTATTCAATATGATTCTATCAGTTTTTCTCCGGGGTGTGGCATATTGTGTCGGCCACGGACTGGATATGGGGCAACAACACGTGGGTTGGCGGTAAATTACAACTTCTTACTACGTGGAGTACGTCCAGAATACCGAATTACACAGGCCGAAAAATATTCTACATGCCCAGGTTTGACGTTAGGATATTCCGCCATAATGTCCCCACGAAAACGTTTCTAGGATCTCTAGCTACTTATAGTTATACCAAAAGGAAAAGGTGCGACAGTATTTATATTGGATTCTAAACTAACTACCGTTCAGAATATTTTTTTGCAAGACATTGGTTATTAATATCAATTGATTGATTTATTTTTAGACAAATATCTCCAAGACGTCCAATCTTGATTCAATCAAAAAATGATTATTAACAAACGCAAAGTCGGTGTTTAATTTCTTTCAATCCCCGGAATTAACGATTTAGTTCCACTTTTATATTAAAGGAATGGAAACTGAGGATTCCCCATAATTACAGTATTCACATAGAATTAATTAGGATCGTACATTTTCATAGGTTGGAAAAATAATTTTTTCTATGGCACGGAAACGATTTTCTAACGTTATAAACTTTACATTTACGTTGCGATGACCACTCCGGAAACACTCTTCGATGCGTGACAGCCACCGCTGGAGAACGTGCTCAAGCACATCCCAATTTAACATATTTGATTTAGGATAAAAATAATGTGTGGGAACCCTAGATATAATCGCCAGATCATTTTATTTTCGTTCTCGTTATGCGTGAGATAAATATGACTTTCTCGATGTAACATTGTGAAACAATCTGAAAACAATACTTCATTGTTCGCCAGAAATTATATGGACTGTAATTAACAGCGAAGAAAAATGCAGTCCAGTTATTGAGATGAACTTCGTTCCTGATTCTGGCAAACCTGGTTTTTACGCTCTTCGGTGGAAATTAAGGTCGAACCCAGAAAAAGGTGAGTAAACAAGCACGATATTAGTTTCATGATCTCATCTACGTGTACGTAAAAACAGTGACGCACGACATTTACTCCGTTGTAAACTCCATTTACTTCTTTATGTAGTTATAGATAGGCTGATTACCAAACTAATTGTCGTGTAGGCTATACTTGGTTTTCACAAAGCGGTGGTTAATGCCGCCCCTATCAGTCTCGGTAACAAGGGCAGGGGAAAACACCGTGGTGTGAAACGAGCGAGTTTAGACAGTTATCTGACCTTCTATTCACACCACTGGTTCCATAGGCTTACAGACAGCGTACATATAATGTTGCACATGTTAAGCTAAATCTGAGAGAATTGATAAACATTTTCACTGAGACGAAATGACGATGAGGTAAGCGCCATGATGACCATTCAGAAAGCATCTCGAATACAGACACGTCAGATGGTAAAAGGCCTCACATAACCGCACTGCAAGGGCTACTTCCATGGGTAAACTATTTAGATATATCTTTGATGTCTATATAACTTGGAGGTCTTGTATTTCAATACATTACCACAATGATTAAAACAAGTGGCTTCTTATAACTCTCGAAGTTCCATATACGACTTTATTCGTTAAGAAATGTCAGCATTGTGTATGACATGTTAAATCTTTTCGTCGATGTTTATATATTACTTTAACAAATAATTGACTATTTCGAAAAAAAATAACTGGCTGACTGTTAGTGTTGACGAATGGGCATACAAACAATCTATATAGAAACGATATCGATAAGATGTGATAAAACACGTATGAACCAATTAATCTCATTGGAAATTTGCGCATATAGTATAAATGTATTTATTAGTAACTTAAAAAGTATTTCATCGCAAAGAAATTCTTGGCTACGCCAAGATTATCTACACGGACTACTACACTGCCGTTCTTCACGAGTGTCTCGGAAGTGACAACAACGGTTCTTGCCTTCGAGACATGCACCAAATCTCGTTTCTCTCTCGAAAATCAAGGATTAGCGAAGCGATTCGCCGACGTCTTCACGGACTTGTGTCAGATCTTTGCGTGACGTTGGACGACGTGCCAGCGCAAAACGAAGGTTAATTAGGTCGTCTTGAATTCATCAGTAGTCAGTTTTCTAATCCACCATTGGCATTTCGTAACTCGGACGGTAATTATCACATCATTAAATAAAGTTCTCTTCATATATGGCGAGGAAACCAGGAACTTCTAGCGTGACCACACTGCAAGGGTTATTTGGACTCCAAGGCGTTTTGAAGGCGAAAAACTCCCCAGTTTGTATACTAGTATTCCAAAATTGGGACAGTCGTAGAGCGTTACTAATAATACGGTTACAGTATTTAATACCGCTTATTATTTTTGTCATAAAATATATTCTTAATAGACATTATCTATCATTTGTTCGGAAACTGGACCTCGGAGGTGTCGTCATTTTAATACGTGTGTTTTATGCATACCAATTTATGTCGATTTTTATGAATAAAATGAGATAGCATGTCAGAGTTTTTTTGCGCCATTTTTCGTGTCTAAAGTAGGGATGACGACAGTATTGATCGAATAAGTTGAACGTTTCAGCGGAATGTTTCCTCAATGAAGAATTAGAAGCATCTGTAATCGAAGAGTCAGGTGAGGTAGCGATGGACCTACGTAGATCGGAAAAATAGTTCTATTTAGCCCAATACCACTTACCGTATCATCTATCCGTATCATCTATCAAGTCCTTTATTTATTCATTAATGGACCTATTAAATATCGTTTTAGAGCTCGAAAGCTCTTTTACACAAATTAGGCGCTATCATTGGTGAAATCCCCGGGGCCGTTCATGCCGTTGTATTCTTCTGTATAAGACGACTATGATGTAACGTAACGAGGATTTTAGGATACGTTTCCGACAGGGATACGTGAATTATCTGTAGGTTATCTGTTCTGCGAAGCGACTTTGTCATATTTACAGTAATAAATATGCTGCTTTATATTTAACGCACCCTTTTGCACGACAATGTAAGAGGTGTTCGGACCTAGCTCCATTCGTTCAAACCATCCCAGTCATAAGCGATGTCAAATAAACAAATATCCCAACGTTGTTGTTTCAGAAAATTCCACAAGTTCGTGTCGTGTGACCGAAATACCAGTTTCGCCTGTATTCACATTCGATATGGTAACGACAATTCGTAAATAATAATAATGATAACTTAATATAATTATAATAATATATACTAAATATAACGTAATATGAATCAGAAGACTTAACATAATATGAATTCACACGCGCACGCCCGCCCACACACACAACTTTTTCTTTATCCCGTACGAACTACATAATATTTCTAATAGCCTAACGTGTCATAATCATAAGCTTGTTCGAAGTTGTAATGGATCTATTTTTTAAGTCGTCGCCATCTAAAAATGCCTTGCCTTTTTGTGTAAACACCAAAAAGGCGTGACACTGTCGTGGCTGACGGCGAAATATTACCAGTAGGCCTACTCTAATGTAAACAACATTCTTCATAAGCTAAATAAGAACGACGTTCCTCACATTTGAAAGATTGTTATCGATATATATTTAAGAAGTTAGCTATAAATGTATTACTATTATTCTGTAGTTTTATATTTTTACAGCCTCATACGTCTGCAATAAGAGTTTCTTTTTCCTATTAATAAACTTACATTGAAGTCCCCATCGTCGCGTGTTTTTATACACTCCTTCAGCTACAGAGCTTGCTACAATCTTTCTACTAATCGACGACCATTACTCTATATTCACTCTATTTGTGATGGTAAAAACCACATGTCTATTTTTTGATTACGAGATTATTTTCCCTCTTTCTATACTTCCACCTTCATACAATAATAAGTGTCCGATTGTCAAAAACTGTTGTCGCTAATATATCTTAGCTATTTTCTCAATTGACTTATTTAACGCAGCTTTACATAACATGCATACTGTACATTTCTATAATTGTAAATAATATAACCCTATAAGTTCATAGAGGTTTCCATTACAAGCATCGACTATTCTTAGTTTTTACTCATTCCAAAGGTAATTGACAGCCACACAAGTGAGTGCATTTTTATCAAATACAAAGTCTTTTTTAAGTAGAGATACATCTGGTTTCTAACGCATCATCCACCAACGCCATACAAACTCTGGCAAACTAAAACCAAAGTTCTCCTCCAACGTGGTTTTCACCCTTGGAGGAGAGACATTGAAGACTGTCCTCATCAGAATGGTAGTCATGTCGATATTTTATACCGTTATTTTTTATATAAAAAGATTAATTTTCCCATATATGTATGAAATTTTATACGACGCCCTGCGTATTTCTTTTTCAGCTATTTGGATTTTGGCATCACACGGCCATCACTCAGTTTACATCGTACCCAAAACTGGACTCGGGCATGTCCTACTACGTCAAATGGAACACCGATGCAAGCACAAATACTCTCACGGGAGCCATGTACATGATATACTTTTTGACTATATTTTTATCATATCTGGATAATTGCAAATTTTCTCATGCAAGGCTAGAAATACTGTAGAGAAAAACGCTGATAAGAATGCGTAGAGAAACACACAGAAGAAAATCATTGCCTCCTTTGAGATCGGATCACAACCTGAGAGATTGCTACGTTGGATAACACACATGTATATTGTTACCTGTTACCCGAAACGTACGTATTATTGAGTGAAAATTATACTACGTTAGTGTTATGTTATTGTCGAATTGCCGTTTTGCCTTCCAGTTAATTGTTTGCAGCGTTTATAGAGATGTATGTTGCGTTAGTCATGTCGTAAAGGTAAACCCCGAAGAAACGATACCGGTTTATTTCAGCATATTGCGCCGATAGCCAGGACGTGGTGGCGATTACGGCTTATAAAATAATGAGGGTTATAACAGCTACAAACAGGAAGTATCTTGATTCGGTCACTTAGTAAGAACAGACTTACAAGCCATATACACAAAATTTTCCCAACTTTTATGTCATCGGGCTCATTCAATTCTTCATCGAACGTGGTATTGCTTTAAAAAAGTCTTGACCACTGACTGAGTTGAACTTATTGACCAGACGTAGGGCGTCGGACAATACATGTTGCGTAATCACACTGTGTGTAAATGATAATCTCATTTAAGTACGGTATATTTACTTGAGTCCCGGTTTCTGTATAGCAATGGGACATGTCTCGAACCCGTGGTCGGCCTCACGATTCACGATGCCAGCAGTACGCGATCGGGCGATCTTCTGGGTAAACTCGGAGGATATAGCAACACATACGCGTGGTGTAAGTACATGAAACTGCATAATAACATACTTGTTACAAATAAATAATTACCACCGTATCACCTCTAATAATTACTATCAAATAGTAACTGACACAATCGTGGTAGAAGGTCTCCATCCTGTCGGAGAATATCGTAATGAAGCCCATCTCTGATCTACGACACGCGCTGTCTTCCAGCCCGACAAGCAGCCTTTGGTTCTGTCGAATTACAACGATCCATGACTGTCGCTGAAAACCAACCCCTAATATGTAGTTCTCAACAATCTAATCTGAATTTACAAATTGTATGAATTCCTCCACCGTCTTTCTATATCGACGTTATCAAATCACCATTTAATTGAACCAACTAGCAGTCTTTGAACGTTGGTGATCGGGCACGCGCAACCACGTTCAAATTCACCTCGATTCTAATAATATCCTTCTCAACCACCGAGTCGGGTCTTTTAGGAAGGGCATTCATTCGGCTATAAAGTTTTTCGAGATCCATATACGTGATCTTTTACTGATCTTCCATTCATTAAATTATTTAAATTTTTATTTTAAATTTTTTAATTAAATTATTGTGATTTCTCAGAATTATACTAATAACCGTGTGAGTTCTATCTTGTCACGTTACCATGACAATAAATGAGACCCACCATGTCAAAATCAGTCTGAAGTCTCAATTTGTCAATTAAGAGATTTATACATGTCTGAAGAGAGAATGAGAGCAGCTTTCCAATGCTACTAAAATCATAATAATCCACAAAGAGGTAACAATAATATCAGCAAAATTCCATATTTTTCATGTTGTAATGTATTATTAGCATTTTACTGATTTCCCGACTTCCGACTGATTTTGACATGGTGGGTTTCAAATGCTATTTTAGTTCCATTCCGCGTGCTCTTTGCCGATTCCGACAACATCCTTGTGTATGCCTGTTACGGCCAAAACGAAATGGGAGTATGTGACCATGACACGCAACAAGTCGAACTGATGTCTCGTCAACAGACTCTGACCGACGCCGTATTGAAGCGAATGCGAGGCTATATGCATAGAGTCTGTTTAACGCCCGAAGATTTACAGAGAGCGCCATTCACAGGTAGCGGCGTAATAAAATTGATTATTAACCTAAAAAGTGAGCATTGTTACGGATATCACAGTCCCGCTTCAAGAGGAAAAATCCATGACATTACTAACAGGAGTATATTATATTACCATCGACAGGATCTCGAAAAAATGCAGCATCAACAGGATTATTATACGGGGTAACATGGCTCCTGACCCGAATCATTCGGATCCGAAGCAGGCGATAGGCGAGACATTACCAAGGGTGTGATGTCTGTCGGGTCAGCTGCGTCACAGTACAATAGAGCGGGCAGTTCGGCTGCGCCAAGGGGAACAGACCAGTGGTAGGACACGCGCACACGTGCCATTGGGTTGAAAAGACGCCACATTCCTATTGCACGGTTCACACCCCTGTGTATCATTCAGATCAGAAGCAGGCGATCGTTGCCCAATCGACGTACGTGTGAAGATTTTCGGGACAGAAGCAGGCCTCGCGCAGCTCTATTGTCCAGTATGTTTACACAACACTGCTCGGGTCAGGAGCCATATAATCTTTATACGAGTACCTCGGTGTGTTCGTAAATGACCATATGTACGCATAAAGAATAATAGTGGTATACGAAAGTTTCTCCCCCTATCTCTCACTTCCGCATTCCCATTTCTTTCCTCCACTTCCTTCATTTCTCTTCCATTTTATTCCCTGTGTGTCCATCTATATTTCTCCAAAACCTCGGCTATTCTCTTTTAAAACTTTTTACGCGAATGGGAAATCGCAGGTCATCACGCTCGACAATATTTAGCAGTAGATGCACTACGCTGGGCAGTGTAGAACAACCTAGTGTTCATCAAAATTCATTAAAAAAACTTATTACAAACAAGATAACAAGGCTTCTTGTGATATTTCGAGCCGATACCAGTTTTGAGTATTTGTCTGGATAGATAAAAATATGTTTGAAAGCTCACACAAAATTACAAAACTATTGTTTTAGCTGTCGAAGAGTGCAAGAGAAAATTGTTCGAACATGTTCCTCGGCAGCTGAACGTGTCTCATATACCGCTAGAATGTAAGATTGTAATGAATTTTGTTCGTTTTTAGCTGTTTTTATACGGCAATCGTAAGTATTACAATATTAACTAGTATATCCTATTGTTGTATGTTCCTTAAAATTGAGATTCTTTCTTTATCAAATACAAAAATTAAAGAAAATTCCAAATAATTAACACCATTTTAATATTAAATTTATTTTTCAATGTCATTGTCATAGTATATGCACCGCAAGGATTTTTCAATAACGCGGTAACTGATTTGATAGATGTGAACCTGACCGTTACCACAAGACTACCAATGGATGCCGACGTGCCCATGGACGCCGAAGATGAGCCGTTAGATTTGGACGAAGACACATGAACCAACGTTGACGAATCAAAGCCCATATGAATGTCGTCACTTTTGTTTCACGACTCGTGAATTCATCAATGTTAATTTCGCGTAGGCGATTACAGGGTTATATCACAATAATGATATGTACTTTAATTTCCAGTAGCATATTATCTCCCGATCAACCTTAACGAGGTTATCTGAGCAACACTACAGTCTAACAGCGCATAATTAAAACCTTACAGTAGGCCTCCAGCTATTCAGCGCAGAAACAATAGCTTCAGCGCGAGTATCGATTCATACGAATGATATCATCTATGTATGTTAAGAGATGGATACTGGTTCATCAATGAATGATTGCGTGAAAAACGTAAATTCATATACTCATACGAAATTACTAAAATATATACTTATATACTCAATAATCTTTGGCACCTTGCATTTCATTGATAATATGATATAAATGAATTCTGTGCCACTATAGTCACTTAGATGGGTGGTCGTCATAGCAACGATAACAGTTTTACTTAAATCTTGCTGCAACAAATTGACAGTAGTAGAGGGGATGGATAGCCACCTCCATTGAATTTGCTTCATAATTTTATATATATATATATATATATATATATATACACTACTCAAAACTTCTTAAGGTTCACCCATATAAGTTAATACACTAAAATGTATAATACATCATGAATACAAATGTAATTGATTTGCTGAAGAGATTGGTTCTTGTTGACGAGTGAAGTCTGTTTCATTTCATAAGTTGACCACTCAATGCTATAGTAAGCCAAGCCCATACATGAGTACCAACATTTTACTGCACATTGTAAA
>WURV02183307.1:0-29297 GCA_011762755.2 Epimenia babai | reverse complement strand
AAACGAAGATGAGGGCGCTGTTGGTCAGGATTTTCTTCATTGGTGGTGGCTGCTCCTGCCGGCGGGTTTGAAACACACTGCATCCGATTATAGCAGAAATTGTTACCGGGTTTCCTGATCTGGCGCGGATTGTTATAGTACTTGTATGCACATAACAAGGAAAAACGCAGTGCCAGGCAAGATCTTTATCGCCGACTATGATCCCCGATGGCGCGACCTGTTTGAAGCCGAGAAGGCGCAATTGTTGGCAATTCTTCAGCCCTGGGTGATCCGTATCGAACATATTGGCAGCACATCAGTTCCCGGTTTGGCAGCAAAACCAGTGATCGACATCTTCATCGGTGTACGGACGCTGATCGAAGCGGACAAACACTGCATCGAACCGATTATCGCGCTGGGGTATGAATATGTGCCTGCCTACGAAGATGCAATGCCCTACCGACGCTACTTCCGCAAAAGCAATGCACAGGGAATTCGTACATATCACATTCATCTGGGCGAAAACGATCACGAGTTTGCGGAGCGGCATCTGTTGTTCCGGGATTATCTACGCGCTCATCCCGGAACTGCGAGGGAATACGAGCAACTCAAGCGTGATCTGGCGACAAAATTCGAAGATACCAATGCATATGCCGATGCCAAAACGGACTTTGTGCAGTCTGTGTTAGCAAAAGCGCAGGAATGGAGATACAATGCCTAGCCTCCCCATCCTACAGATCATCACCTACAGCTTTGCCCTGTGGTTCGGCTTGTACTTGCTGGCACGCCACCCGCGCAAACCCGGAATGCGCTATGCGGGCTTGGGCTTGTTCGCCTATGCCATCGGCTTGGATGTCGATACCTTCATCGCCTTCACGCCCGAAGCAGCGGACTTGCTCATCTATCGTCCGCTTATCGCGGTACTGCCATTCATTTTCTGGTTCGCCTCCATTCGCCATCTATTACCCGCCGACATCCGTGCCGAACTGCCCAAACGTCCACTGGTTGTTCTGGTCACCGGGTCGATCATGTTCCTGCTCTCGATCGGGCAATTGCTCTTACCCTTCGAAATCATTTCCAGCGATCTTGCTGTAATCGCCATTGGTTTGGATCTGGCGATATTGAGTTATGCGATTGCGGCGATGGATGCCTACGACGAAGGCGAAGTGTTGTTGCCCGATTTTTTGCGGTCGCTAGGCGCTTCATTTGTGGTCACGGTCTTACTCGGCGGTCAAGTGGTGCTAGTCATGACCCTGAATCAAGATGCTAGCCCGACCATGTTGCTGCTTCTGCTAGCGGTCATCACCACCGCCATCGCCTTGCAGGTGTTCTCCGATCACATTCAGACCTTGCTGGACAGGGCATTGCTGTCACGCATCCCTCGTCTGCAAACGGAACGTGCCGAATTGCGCGCCGTCGCCAGCGCCCTGCCACGCATTGACGATTCGTTGGATGTCGCGGCGATGGACGAAAAAGAATTCACACGCCTGACGCGCCGGGCGTTGAGTCATCTGGGAGATGTCAGTCGGCTGGCTTCTAGCCCCTTGACTCGCTTGCCGATTCTCTATGAGCGCCTTGCCAAGCAGGGGCAGCAGGAAAGCACATTAGAGCGAGCCGCAGAACTAAAGACCTTGCTCATCGAAAGCATCGAACGCCTCAAGCCGCGTGATCGTGGGGACTACGGCACATCGGATGAATGGCGTTATTATAATGCGCTGCACTTCCCTTATGTCATGGGCATCAAGCCCTATAGCCGCCGTAATCTCATCAACGGCTACGATGAAGGCACACACGAGGTACTCGATTGGTTTCGGGTGCAAGTCCCCGAACGCACGTTGCACAACTGGCAGAACGCCGCCGCCAAATTGATCGCTCAGGATTTGCGCGAGCAGATGAAATAAAACAGATCGTATGACACTCGTATAGGAGACGTATAAAAGTTACTTCCTCACACATGGTATATTCATATTGTGAGTCATTTATCTGGGGGGATAATCATGAAAATACCGCTTATTTTTACCCTAATCTTTGTTTTATCTACAATAACCACACTCGCTGATGATAGTGAGCTCGAAACATGGGCGATTGTCGAGAAATGTCTCCCAGCTCCCATTATTCCCGACGAAAACTGGACATTTGAAGGCGAAATTTTGATGCGTGGCTGGGGAGGTATCCATGCAGTTAGTACTGATTTTGATACTCCCTATGTAGTTCACTGGGGCAGAGGAACCTTGTCTCCAAATGGAGAGTGGGTTTTGGATCAAGAAGTTGATTCTTCTACTATACAGCTCTCCGGTGGAGGTCCAATGGGAAGACATCTTAGGGAACACAGTGCTTTTGTTGCGGGGAATCTTATAAATGGAGAAAAACACTTAATCCCTTGGCAGTCTAACATCGAGATTACGGATGGTCCTTATCCTTTCGGACCTGCGGGACCTCTCTGGCTGGATAATAATAGCTTTGTATCTTTCTATGGACCTTGGGGACGTGAGTACAAAGTTGGAAATATAGCGACAGGCGAAATTACCGATTGGACAGGTGTTGCGCTGGAAGACACAGAATATTCACTTTCTCCCGATCAGACGCGAGCAATATCTTATGGGCAGCTATATGATCTAACCGATAATAATCTTATTCGAGAAGAACTTGTTGGCACAAATTATGACGGAAAACAATCAATCTGGTCGAATGATTCATCATTATTTGCTGATATAACGCTGGGTGAAGATAGGGAAACAAGCCATCTATCAGTATTTGATCGAGATGGAAATCTTGTTGCCATGCCCTTCTCTGGTGAAAAACACAGCATAATTCCTGGTAAATGGTCACCAACCAATGACTACTTCTCTTTCTATGTCGCAGGGCGAAGAGATTACCATGCTTACCTCGCAGACTTGCAACACAAGGTCCTTTACGATTTGTGTGTTGATAACATAAGTGGATGGGCTTGGTCGCTGGATGGCACTCAGTTTGCCATGATATTGGGACGAGAACAATCACCTGTTGTCATCGTTGATATGGACAACTGGCAGCCGTATATTGCTGCGTACCATACCGGTTATGTGATGTTTTGGAGGAGTGAGTAGTTTTTTGAGCAATGATGCAACTGGCAGAACGCCGCCGCCAAATTGATCGCTCAGGATTTGCGCGAGCAGATGGGATACTCAATCTAAGAGGAGGATAATAATGGGTAAAGATATTCATGGTTGGATTGAAATCCATGTTCGCGATGAATGGGTTGGTGTCGTTCAGATCGATGAATTAGTGGGGCGGTCCTATGATGTATTTGGGTCCTTTTTTGGGGTAAATAACTTAGCAGGTTTTCGCCCTATTGCTAAAGGTCGCGGACTACCTCAAAATGTTTCTGAGCAAGTAAAACGTGATGAGTGGTTAAGTGAGTCTCACTCACCTACATGGATTGCATGGACTGAAATACAGTCAATAGATTGGCAGGAAGAGGCAGAAAAAATTGATCAGCGGGTTACTTATTATCACCTGGATGATAAAGGGGAATGGGTATCTGACGGTAAAAGTTTAATGCCCAATCCATCGCCCGTAGATTTGACCATAGAAGGTAGAACACAGATTGAAGATACCTTGTATGAAGTTCGCCGAATGAAGCGTATTGAAACTCGAACTCCCCGATGGGAATTAGTGTTTAACATCATGAAATTACTGGCGGATACTCATAGTGATGATGAGGTTCGTTTGGTCGTTTATTTTGATAGCTGAACAAATTGCTCAGGATTTGCGCGAGCAAATGGGGAGTTAAAAGGTCAATGGGAGAATAAATCGCTTCTAATCTTGTATCACGAGTTCAATTTTGCCCTGTTGATTAGCTTCAGATAAAATCCCCATCAAACGTAGGTGCTTCAGAAGATCAAACAACCATTTTTTGGCATGGTCTCTTGCCTCTGGCATCGTCTCTTTTATCCGAACCGTCGATTGTTCATGCTCTTCTTGGATGATCAACCATTGTAACCAATTGAGAAACCAATAGGGATCAAACCGCCTGATCTCTGAGGCATTCCACTCCACTTGCTCCCCTGTAGTAACATGAACTAAGCGACAGCCCTTACCATGTAAAAAATACGCCCATTCATTTTCCTCACCCCAATACCCTGAGAATTGAATACTTTTTGACTCTTTAGACATACGATCAAAATAGCTTTGAGTTCGATATTCCGATTGTTGTGGCTTTTGCTCTATGGATTCTATATACTCTAGAAATATTGGTCGTAGATCACGCATACATTGCTGAACGATACGCTGACGATCAACAAACCGATGAAGACAACTAACGAAATCTGATTGAAGTTTGTTGAGTTTGTTGTTCATTCATGCAAATTCTTGATGTTATTTATGAAAATTGGCGTTAAGTTGTCAATGTCAATCATGCCCAACCAACTCTCGATAATCCGCCACGTTCATCTGCGTAATGGCAGAAAGCGGCGAGGGTAAAGCATCCAGCGCAAACCAGCCAATCGCCGAGCACTTCTCCGGTTCGCAAATACGCGGCTCCCCGGAAACATGCCGTGCTAAATACGTGGGAGACACCCAATGCTGATTTTCATCCGGCAAAATATGATCGTCCACGCTGAGCAATGCCCCGACTTCGATCACGATGCCGTATTCTTCTAAAAACTCGCGCTGGATGGTGTCCTTCAGCCGTTCACCAAATTCGACACTTCCGCCAGGAAACTCCCAGGTTCCCCGTTCGTTTTTCGCTCTGGGACCACGCTGCGATAAGAATACTTCGCCAGCCTCATTGACGACGATCGCACCCACGCCCACGCCGACGTAATCAATGCCGGCTTTGAAAGAATTGTTGGTCATGAATCGGGGAAGACCTTACGCAAAGATAATGAAAATCCGGGCAACACATCACCGCCATCCAGTGCATCATCCGCCGCCAAACGCTGCACATGCATTCCCTTGTCCGCCGGACGGCACACATCGACAACTTGCTCTTCTGGATACACCAGCCACACCAGCTTTGCGCCCGCTTCCAGATACTGCTTCACCTTGTTGTTGACATTGCTGGCGGTCTCGCTGGGAGAAATGACTTCCACTGCCAGGTCGGGCGCGCCTTCAATGTGTTTGGGGAGTTCCGGCAAACGCACATTAGAAACAAACGATACATCCGGTATCCGCACCGTTCCCGGCGACAGCGTATAGCCGCCATCCGCGCCCAATACATGCCCCAGATCATACGCTTCTACATAATGAAACAAGAACGCCAAAATACGCCCTGCAATCATCGAATTGGTTGGACTGGATGGGGGCATTTCTATCAATCTCCCTTCCACAAGCTCATACTCTTTGCCTTCAGCCAGTTCGGGAATCATCTCCCAGAACTCCTCGGCAGTGTACAGCCTTTCCTGAATCGCCATTACCACCCCGTACATCATGATTTGTTGATTTTCTTCAGTATAGCATAGCTAATCCTCCCAAACTGGCAGCAGATGGCAGTGTTTTTCCTGTTCTCGGCAGTTATCTGTGCCCTATTCTGGAGACATCGAACGCAATCAAGCAAACATGAAAGGAACACAAAAATGTCTGCACAAACAACCAGCGACAATTCACAGCTTCTTCGTCGCGCCCTCAAAGGAAACGCCGCCTTCTCAACCGCCAGTGGCTTGCTGTTCACCCTGGCTTCGGCATCCGTCGCCAGCTTTCTGGGGATCGATGGCACATCGGTATTCGGTTTGATCGAAGGCGCGCCCTTCATCTTAATCATTGGGCTGGGGCTGCTCGGTTTTGCAGGATCACTTCTCTTCAATGCCACCCGTGAGCAGGTCGATCCGATGGTGGCGATGGGCGCGGTGCTGGGCGATCTCGTCTGGGTTGGGACGAGCTTCCTCATTCTGGTAACAGGCGCAATCGCCTTCTCAAATCTCGGCAACTGGGCAGTGCTCATCGTCGCCGACATCGTTCTGGTATTCGCCATTTTGCAATATCTGGGTATCCGCCGGATGCGCGCCTAGCTGATAAATCTTATGTAGGGACGAGGTATGCCTCGTCCTATAACAAAAGGAATCAACATCATGAAGCAAACAATCTCACCCTTCTGGACACGCTGGCTGCTGGTCGTCTGCATCTTCATTTTCATTATGGGCATTGGGCTGGCGCTCGTCCCGCATGTCGTCCGCGATAGCATCGGCGCGTTGTACTACAATCAGTACTTTGACAACGAAGACGTGTTCGCCACGCTGACAGAACCCGAATTGCGTTTTCAGAGCTTTATGTACGGCGTTGCTGGGGCTACCTTAGCCGCATGGATGGCAGTATCCCTGCTCATCACACACATTCCCTTCCGCAATGGCGAACGTTGGGCATGGTATGCACTGGCGATCAGTATGCTCGTCTGGTTTTGCGGCGATAGCCTGGTTTCGATCACGACCGGATTTGCGCTCCACGCGCTGCTCAATACCAGCTTGCTCGTTTTGATGGGCATCCCCTTGTTGGCAACCCATCGAACATTTCACTCAAATTCCTGACGAATCATAACAACAAAAGGAGACAACCTCATGTACACCTATACCGTCAAACGCCTCATCAATGCCCCGGCATCCGTCGTCTGGAATGTCATCTCAGATGTCGAGAAGTATGCAGAATACGCGCCTAACTTGAGCAAAGCTGTCAAAGTCAGCGGTGATGGCATCGGCATGAAACGTCAATGCTGGGACACACGCGGCGGCACATGGCTGGAGGAATGTATCCTCTGGGAAGACGGCAAACGCTATTCTATTCAGGTGGATACCAGCGATTATCCCTATCCCTTCACCAGTATGCAGGGCACATGGGGCATGGAAGAAACTGATAAGGGTGTGTTGGTCACGATGCAGTTCGACTATCAGCCGAAAGTCGATCCGCCGATCATCGGCTGGTTCATGAATCGCTTCATGCTCTTGCCTGCCTTCGCGCCCCTCGCGGATAAGCTAATGGACAATTGGGAAGCCGACATGCTGTCCCGCGACCGTCAGCCACAGCCAGCGTAAGCAGCCTTCTTTAATTATGGGCGGGATTCGTCTCGCCCTCATCCTTAATCTATTCCCGAACACCCTCCTTTAGTGCATGAATAACTTATGAGTAATTGTAAAAGTAGTTGACATGTCATCTATTTTGTGGTTCAATAGCGCAAATTAAATGACATGTCATCAATTTTCACAATAAATACGTGACACGTCACCAAATGATCAAGGAGATAACATGAAGATTCACGCGATTTCTACAGGAGAGGTACAGATCACCCGTAATTGGATACAGGGCAAGGGCGAAGGGTTCAAGCGCCTGCTCAATACGGTGCTGGATAAAGAAAAGAGCGAATGGTTGCCGATCTGGTGCTTTGTGATCGAGCATCCAGAGGGATTGATCGTTGTTGATACCGGCATTTCATCCAACGCAAATGATCCCATTTATTTCCCACCTTACATGCCCTTAATCCAACGAGCGGCAAAATTCCGCATTACGGAAGAGCAAGAAATCGGTCATCAAATGCGCGAACGCGGGCTAAATCCTGAAGATGTAAAATATGTGATCCTCACGCATTTGCATCAGGATCATGATGGTGGCTTACACCACTTCCCGAATGCTGAGTTTATTGTCTCACGTACCGAATGGAACATCGCAAAGGGATTGGTGGGGCGTTTGAGTGGGTATCTTAATCACCGTTGGCCCGAATTTTTCCAACCACGATTAGTGGATTTTGACGAGATTCCGTTTCACTCATTTGCTAGTCATTACACGCTGGCTGAAGATGTCCATCTCGTACCCACACCCGGACACAGTCAGGGGCATCTTTCGGTGATTCTGAATGATGGCGATTGGTCCATAGTTTTCGCAGGCGATACTTCCTACACACAAGAATTGCTCATTGCTCAAAAAACGGATGGAGTTGGGGATGATCTGCAGGCTCAGCTTGACACCCATGAGAAAATTCTGGCGTATGCAGCGCAGCATCCGACGATTTATCTACCAAGCCATGACCCCGCCTCAAAAGAGCGGCTAGAAAATCGTGCAGTCATCAATGTGAACCGAGTATTCGAATTGCAGGACAGTGCGCTTGGACTCCCGGAAGCAACATTGGCATAAACGCTTTTTTTTGCGATAATAGGTGACCTGTCATCTATTATGGGGCGGTTCATGACTCCGGCTGAAGAACTACGGTATCTTGTCCTGGCGTTACAACGGGAAGGCAATCGCCAGATTACGGAAACGCTGCGTCCACTGGGGCTAACCCCTTCGCAGGCAGAAGTGCTTGAAGTTCTCGGGCAATTTGGTCAACTCACCTTAATTGAACTCGGCGCACGATTGGTCTGTGAGAGCGGTAGCCCCAGTCGCTTGGTCAAAGGCTTGGTCAAAGCAGGTTATATCACCAAAGTTCCTGACCCCGACGATGGTCGTGCGGTATTGCTGTCATTATCTGAGCAGGGACAATCGCTAATGCCCCACTTGAATGAGATTGAAAAGCAATATAATGATGCCGTTGGCGAACTCAGCAAAACCTTGCCCATTTCTATGGAGCAGGCGTTAGAAATGTTTCGTACATTGGTAGAAGGAACGCCGGGCGGCGAAGCTGTCCGCTTACGAAAAGAAGCCTCGTCAGCCTGAGAATTCAAACCTCCCTCACCAATTTCCCAAAATCTGCAACGCATCACGCCGTTTTCGCGTATAGTATATGGATACATGTATATAGCGAAAGAAGGATGCTATGGGCATTGAAGAAATGATTGCTGAAGCAATCATCACCGCAATGGATGAACTGGGTGGCGACCCACAATTGGCAGTAGAAGCGGCGATGGATTGCCGTTCAGTGGATGAATGGATACAGCAAGAAACAACCAAACTGGCGTTGGCTGGCGGCGCGGAAATGATCATTCCCGGTCTCCACGCGCTGACCATCCCGGCAGGGATCACCTACTTGCTGCACAAACTCGCCTACATTAGCTGGGGCATTGGCGCGCTCAAAGGTGCGTACATCGTCGAAACCGAAGATCATTCCGACCTGCGCAATATTCTGACGCTCTGGGCGAACAACGCCCATTTCAACGCCAGTCTGCTGGAACATCTGGCGATTTCCGTCGATGTCGTGAGCTATTCGCTGACGAAAACAGGCAATAAAAAGCTGGCAACCGCACTCAAGGCACAGGCAGAAGATACAACCGCCAATACCATGCGTGTCCTGCAATCGATCACCACCAACTTCTCTGGTGATGAGCGAGGCGTCAACATTGTCGAGATGGTGGCAGGTGCAGAGGTTGCCGAAAAAGCGCTAAAAGATGCACAGGGCATTCGCCCCGGCGATGAAATCGAAGCGCCACATGAAAAATCTCTCGGTCGCAAGATCAGCACCCGGCTCGCCGTTCAATTAGCAACCCGCCTGGGTTCGCGCATTCCGGCGAAATTCGTGGTTGGCTTCGTGCCGATTGCGGGTGCGCTGGTCAACGCGTTCCTGAACGCGCAGACGCTGCAAAGCATGGCGGAAGCTGCTGAGAAATACTATGATCGTCGCCTACGGAAAGAACATCTCACAGGCGCAGCATAGATTACCAATAATGTAGGGGCACAATGTATTGTGCCCTAGCGTTTGTACATCCGGTTAGATTATTGTACCCGAAAATTTCTGGGACGGGTCATACTCGTCCCTATTGTTTGGCATCACGATCGATTGAGTTCCCCTAAGTAGTACATCATGAGCGATTGTCATACCTGCGAATTGATAAAGCAGCGAGATTCAGGCACTGCTCCGTTGTGGGATAACATGTACCGATCAGCCTATTGGGATATGGTACATAGCTACAACACCTCACTGCCGGGTTGGCTGGTTCTGGTTACCCGAAGGCATATCGCCGCCTTAGATGAAATGACGGAAGATGAAGCCATTGAGTTGGGAAAGCTCATCCGGCAAGTATCGATCATACTTAAAGATATAACGGGATGCATCAAAACCTATGTCATTCAATTTGCCGAAGCAAGCGCTCATCAGCATGTGCATTTTCATGTTGTGCCTCGCATGGCAGACCAGCCAGAAGATCATAAAGGTCCGAATATCTTCAAGTATCTGGGTGTAAAAGATGAAGAACGGGTGAGCGAAGGTGAGATGAACAAGATTGGCGAAGAAGTGCAGCGCCGAATGATTAAAGCATCCTAATCTTTCCTATCGATAGAATATTTGTCAGAAATATAGGAATATGGACATAAAACGTTTTCAGGAACATGTCGAAAGTTTGAGCCAACAATTTGATACGCGAACACCTGAACGTCGGGTCATGTATCTCATGAGTGAGTTAGGCGAGGTTGTGGACGAGGTAATCGAATTGACGAATGCTCGACCGGATACCCCTAAAGAAACTCTCGAAGAAATCAAAGATCGACTTGGTTTGGAGATATACGATCTAATCTGGAACGCTGTAGATCTCGCCAATATATTGGAGATCGATTTAACGAAGGCGTTTGAGAAGAAAATCGAGATCAACGAAAAGCGTTCGTGGATACATAGGGATAAGAAGAGTAGTTAGACATATCATCTATATAAACCATCCCCCTCACGTTTTCTCCGCAATCGTCAGCGTGATCGCATAGTGTTTGAGAATACTGCCACCAAAGGATTCCGCGACAAGGCGTTCGATTGCATTCAAAAAGCCCGTTCGTTGATCGGCTGGCATGGCTAAGGTCGGCGAGTATGTATGGAGCAGTTGCGCATATTCCTGGGAACTATAGCGAAGCTGGAACGGAAATGTAGCAAAGGTAATGGGTGTAAAAAGGCGTTCATCTACCCATTCCGCCGGCAAGTCACGTATACGGCTCAGGCGAAAATCTTCATCAAATGTTCCGCCATAAGAATATTGCTTGTAAATCGGCTGAGTGGCGAAGAAAAAACGATCCCCCGCCTCATCAGAAACATGATGGGTACTGATAATCGCCAGATGCCCACCCGACTTCAAGAGTTGATGCGACTTTCTGAATTTGACATCCGGGTCAATCCAATGAAAAGCAGTCGCCGAAGTAATAAGGTCGAAAGATCCGGCTGGAAGTTCAACCTCTTCAAAAGTTGCGGTGTGGATTTGTACATTCGCGTATTCTGCTAGCGCTTCCCGTCCAATGTGAGCAAGATCTACTCCCGGCTCAAGGGCGACAATCTCATATCCACGCTTCGCCATCGCCTCTGTTGCTTGTCCGGTTCCTGCGCCAATTTCTAGCAGGCGGGCAGTCTCTTTTAACCGAACCGTGTTGAAGAGCGCATCAAAGACCGCGTCAGGGTAGCGCGGTCGTATCGCATGATATAATTCTGCCGCACTGTTGAACGTTGTCCGTAAATCGGGTTTTGAAGTCATAGGGCGACACTACTGCTTGTTGAACGTGATCGTATGCGGCTGTTGCAGGAAGCCAGCATTGTTATTCTACCAGCGCCCCGCTGAATGATGTCCCCCAAACTACTCCACCACGCGCGTATGAGCAATCTCCTGACTGCCCACAGCTGTATAGGGTACTTTAGCCTTTCATTCCGCATATTGCCTCGTTTGTTATTCTGCGCGAAAGGTCATCCAGCCTGCACCGTCTTTTAGCTCCAATACTAGCTCACCATCCTCAAGTGTAAAACTGTCAGCCTTACTGAGGAATTCCAGATATTGCACATCAAGCGACTCTTCCCCACAAAAAGCCATCGTCGATGGATCTTGCTGTATGGAGAGGTTCTTGTCATCAAGCGTATATGATCCGCCCACAATATTGCAATCAGCTTGCATACTCAGTTCGCCATCAGGCAAAAAGACTATAGTATAGCTTTCTGGGGTTGGCACTACAGACTGAGAAGCTGGTTCTGTTTCTGCCATGCTGACCCATTGCCAGGTCGTATCTTGCAAAACGGTCATGCTGTCACTTTCTGGTGTATCTTCGTCAGTTGGTTGGGCAGGAACGGATGAACACGCAGCAAGAAGCATGGCTATGCCGAGTGTTAAAATGGTAACTTTCATTGGCGTCTCTTTCTTGAGCGGCAACATACTGCTCACGAATATTGTTCACTATATAGACGATAAAGTGAGACAAAATGTTCCCCTTTTTAGCCCAATGTTGATACCCAACTTTCTTTATGTAGTTCTCCGAATTTAGCTACTGCTTGATAAACGTGATCGTATGCGGCTGTTGCAGAAAGCCCGCATTGTTATCTACTAGCGCCAACCGCAGTTGATACGTACCCGGCGGTAACCCTTCGGCTGCCAGCCATTCCAGTTGTCCATTGATGACTGCATCCGGATGCGTATTTCCCAGCGTCGTCCAATCCGGGAACGGCGGACCGAGAATCTCCAACTTATAAAAGCGTGCCTGATCGTGCGTGAAATTCGCCGTTCCTATAATCGGCATGTTGCCCGTCACGATCTCACCGTTGGCAGGTGACGTAATCACCGCCTCCACCACTGCCGGACCAAAATTCTGTACCTGTACGGTGAAAACCTCTGCCCAGCACTCAATTGTCGGCAAGAAAGCGAGTCCACGTTCTCGGGCATACCGCTCCGCTTCCACCGCATCGGATTGCGAGGTGGTCGGTGCACCAATGAAGAGCAGTTGTTGCGGAGCCGGAGCCAGCGACTGCAGGTTCGGCGGGATGATGCAGTATTTGGGCGGCAGTGGCGTTTTGTCACCGGGATTGATCTGGAATTGGATGCCAGATGCCACCTCTGGCGGGATCGGATAGACGACGGTCTGGTAGACGCCGGGCGATACCAGTTGCACGTGCGAACTCACCTGCGCCGCCTGCTGCTGCGCTTGCTGGAAGTGTAGATTGCCATCCGCATCAGGAATGCCTGCGGGTCCGTCGAGGAACCATTCATTGCGATTGCCCGGGCAGCCTGTAGACGGATCGTTCAAGCGCCGCACGTCACAAATACTGCGCAAGGTCATGCCGGGCGGCACAGCCGGTTGATCCGGCAGCAATTGCCCACCAACAGCGAAGGAGTTCAGCAAATTGCCATTGTTATAGACAGAATTGATGACGCTGTTCCAGATCGGCGCTGCCCCCGTCAGCCCGGAGGAATTGACCATCGGATCGCCGTTATTGTTGCCCACCCATACGCCGATCGCGATATTGCGCGTGTAACCAATCGTCCAATTGTCCTTGACGTCGTTGGTCGTGCCCGTTTTCACCGAACTGGCGATACCATCCGTACGCAGCGCACTACTCGTACCCATCGCCGAGGATCGGGCGTTGTTGTCGCTCAGAATATCCGACATCAAATAGGCGATACGCGGATCAAGCACCTGTGTGCCAAAGCCCACCCGATCGACCGTTGTGGCGGTCACGCGTCCGGCAGGGCAGCTATTTTCGTATTGATAAATAATGTTGTCATCGCTATCAACGATACACAGAATCGACGTGACCGGAACATACGACCCCTGATTGGCGAACACGGCGTAGGCATTCGTCAGTTCAATCAGCGAAACTTCGCCACCGCCCAGCGTCAGCGATAATCCATACTGGCTGGCATCTTCATTCAAGGTCGAGACACCGAAGCGATGCATCAAATTCAGCAAATAATCGACTCCCACAATGCGCAGTGTTTGCACCGCCGGGATGTTGTAGCTGTTGGCGAGTGCATGGCGCATCGTCATCGGACCATGAAACGCGCCGTCGTAGTTGCGTGGCGTATACAGCGGCTGTCCGGGAATGCCGATTTCTGTCCGCGTGTCCCAGATGACATCGCCGGGTGTCATGCCGCGTTCGATGGCTGCCGAATAGGTGAAAGGCTTCATCGTGCTACCCGGTTGCCGGAACGCAGTTGCTACGTTCACTCGCCCGTCGATGAAGTCATTGTTGTAATCGATGCTGCCGACCATCGCTACAATCTCACCTGTCAGCGGTTTGATGGCAACCACCGCCGCGTTGCTCACATTGTTGCGTTGCAAAGTAGCGACCTGCGTTTGTGCCGCCTGCAATGCTAGATTGTTCACATTCTGATCAATCGTCGTGTACACGCGCAGTCCGCCACGTGTGATGTCTTCTGGCGTGTAGCCCAGACTCAGCATCAACCGTTCGAGTTCGCCCTGTGCATACACCGTGAAATGCGGAGCCTGCAAAGAAACTTCCGGCGATTCATAGGATAATCCCTGCGCCAGTGCCGCATCGCGTTCGTTGGAGGTGATAAACCCTTCTTCCACCATTTCGTTGAGCACCTGCCGCCAACGATGATCAACCGCCGCTTGTACTTCCGGGTCAGGATTCAATGGGTCGAGTTCAGCAGGGGCTTGCGGCAGACCTGCTAGCAGCGCGGCTTCGCCCAGCGTGAGATTTTCGACCTCTTTGCCAAAGAAAATCTGGGCACCCGTCTGCGCCCCATACGCTAGATTCCCATAATAGATTTCATTGAGGTAGAGGCTCAGGATTTCTTCTTTGGGCTTGCGCTGCGTCAGGGCAATCGCCCCGATAATCTCTTCAACTTTACGTTGCACACTGCGTTCCGCCCGTTTTTGTGGATCAAACAGCACATTGCGGACAAGCTGCTGTGTGATCGTGCTACCGCCGGGCGTTTGTTCGTCAGGTCCTGCCCCCACATATTGCAAAAATGCGACCGTCGTTGCGCCAATGTCAATGCCGATATTGCTGAAGAAGGAATCATCTTCGATGGCGATTGTGGCATCCAGCAAGTATTTCGGGAAGCGTTCGTATTCCACCTGAATGCGGCGACCTTCGCCAAATGCTTCGTATAATTCATTGCCATGCCGATCATACAAAAAGGTGCTTTCAAAGCTCCGGTAGGTATCGAATGCCTCGACTTGATTCCATTGTTCTTCGAGCGGCGGGAAAATGATAGCTGCCGCGACCATCGTTAGCAGCGTCATCCCGCCACAAAAACTGACCAGCAAGCCCAGAATCACCCACAGGCAACCCGGACGCAAACCTAAAATCCGCCGTCGGCGACGACGACGTGGTAAGGCGGGTGCGGGTGGCGCTTGCCGTTGCGGCGGTTGTGGATAGGCGGGTTGTCCCTGCCTGCCCGGTTGGGCGACATTGGGGTTGGGCATCGTGTATTGTTGCTGAAGCGGTTGCGCGGCTTGTTGCTGCACTGCCTGATGCTTCGCCGTTTGTGCCGATTGCCCGGCGTCCGGATTGGGATCGAGTCCGAATGTGCCCGGCAGAGTCGCTTTGGGATTGGTGTCCCCCGGAACACGATACGTCGGCATCGTGATCATCTTATTCGGATCGTTGCGTTCGTCTTCTGGCTCCGGCTCCAATTGCGAAACATGCGGCAGATGGAAGGGCACGTCGGCATCCGGCACTTCGACCATATCTGTCGTCAGCGTATCCTTTTGCCCGGCATCTGTGTCTTCTGCTTCGTCTGTATCTTCCGTTGAATGCTCAACCGTCATCTCGGATGCGTATTCTTCTTCATCATCCAAGGGGTCATGCGGCAAAGTGTGTTCGTCAGACATCCACTCAAGCTCCCCGATAATTTCTTGTCTGTATGAATATAGTCTAACATGGAGGGGCGCAGCCTGCCTCGTCGCCAACCTGACGCTTTCTCGTCGCTTGGTCTACGGCGGAATATAATGTGGGAATACGATTCATCGATCTTTCTCGGATTGTTGGGGGACGATTATCGGTCTTCTTCGAATTGTTGGGGCACAAGGCATTGTGCCCAATTGGGTCTCGATTATGCATCGCCATCGGTTACAAATCCGATGGCTAAGGAATCTTGTAAACCGATAAACCGGTTGCTTGATGATAGTAGTGAACAGTCGCTTCAGCGACTTACCTGCCTTTGACGTAGCCGATGGTTTGCAACCATCGGTGGTAGATTTGCGCTATTTCTCCCATCCGTTGGGCAATCGTCAGAGAATTCTTGATCGTCTTGCTCATAATGTGGATTTGCTAAAGTCTGATGCTCTTCAATATGTCGCATACCCTAATTGATTAAGTAGCTGATCGACAGCAACTTCGTACCATAAGGCATTTTCCGCTTGCACCTTAATCGACTGTATTTTGCCTAGTTTTTTCTGCCGATTATTGTCTTTATCATACGAATATCCAGGATGTAAAATAGGAATAATCTCACGTTTATAATCGATCGCCCAATCAATCTCCTTTTCTACCCATTCAGAATCATTGGTAAACGTACTGTCTCCAATTAGCGGAACAAAGTATTCACAGTCTCTTACACGTTTTTCCAAAACTGTTTCCCAATCACTCCCAGGTTCAAGGTTTTTATCTACAAACGGATTGGGAATACCTACCATTTTCAACCGAGCTTCGATGAGGAGTGCAAATGTACTGCTTTCTATGCGTTTATATGAGATGAAAACAGTAGGAGGTGTTAGAGGTCCTTGGAGAAGGTCGAAGGCTTTAGGAGTCAGGATATATGATTGTTCATCAAGAGGTTCAACATAACCAAAAGACATAAGTAGGCTGTTATCTGGCTGTATTTCCCCCCATTTCCTATTAATGTGCTGGTTGAACGCGTTATCTTTATAGCCTCCATCTTCGGCTTTTATCTCTACTGACCTCACATCTCTCCATTGAATGCCAACATGACCTTTGTTTAGATACCCAAGAGTCTGAATTGTAGTGAAAGTAGCGGTCCACCACCCCATACTTACACCATACGCCAAATCTTTGGCGAAGGCATGAACACGCTCGATAGGATCTTCAGGCGGAGGTAGCTCCAAGGGATTCTCAATTGCCATACAAACTCATTTACTCATATTAAGAACAAACTGCGTCTATTATAGCATCGGCTTGATTGATTGTTTCCACTGTCGCTTGTCTCGAATCCACTTCATCGCGTATGATGAAAATATCCGGATATGAGAAAACGTCATGACACAGAAAACCAAACCCAAAAAGAAAAAGACCGACGAAGCCCGCCTCCGTAGCTGGCAATTCATGTTAATCTGGGTGGTGGCGCACGTCATCGTGTGGTTGATTTCCTGGTGGGTAATCATTAGTACAGCGTGGTTTGGTGCTCAAGATCCGATCGGTGCGATACTGATCGGGCTTATAATAGGTATTCCAATTGCTATCGTCCAACAACAGATGGCAGCGCGTTTGCTGAATACTGACCTGCGTCACTGGCTTCCGGTCAGCGTACTTGGTTGGGGGCTGAGTGGATTTATTCTTCACTTCACAGCTTCTCTCTATATCAGCATTGCCCCACAAGTTGGGCGATTTTTCATTATGGTAGCATTGATGCAGAGTGTTATCCTCTGGCGACATGTCCGCCATGCCTGGTTGTGGATTTTGGCAAATGCTGTCGGTCTCATTGTGGTATCACTACTATTCGCCATTTCGCTTCGTACCGACGAGCTTATTAGGCTAACAGTAGGTTACATCTCGCAAATTATCATTAGTGGGGTCGTCATGTACTGTTTCTTCTATCAGATGAAAATCGAGAAGGCGAAGGTGAGATGATTTATGGGCCACCTTTATGCATATGATGGAACTACTTAGGTGTAGGGAAATACCATGACACAGAAAACCAAACCCAAAAAGAAAAAGACCGACGAAGCCCGCCTCCGTAGCTGGCAATTCATACTAATCTGGGTGGTGGCGCACGTCATTGCGTGGCTGGCGGCATGGTGGCTACTGGACAGCATGGGGCGCTTCAATCCCCTTGAGTTGGGCAATGCCATACTGATGGGACTCATCATGGGTATTCCCATCGCCATCGTCCAGCAGCAGGTGGCAGCGCGCCTATTGGATGCTGATTTGCGTCACTGGCTTCCGGTCAGTGTACCTGGTTGGGGGCTGAGTGGCTTCGTTCTTCACTACACCGCTACGAGCGATGCAAGTTTCTCTGTACAGATTTTGTTCTTCTTCCTCGTCCCGGCGCTGTTGCAAAGCATCATCCTCTGGCAGCATGTCCGTCATTCATGGCTCTGGGCGCTGGCGAATGCCATCGGCGGTATCGTGCTAGCGCTGCCCGTCGTCTCCACCCGCAGCGATGAGCTAATCGTGCTGACAACCGGCGGCATCTTGCAAACCATCGTTAGCGGCGTTGCCATGTACTGGTTGTTCCACCAGACGGAAATCGAGAAGGCGAAGAAAGAAAAGGCGAAAGCAGGATAGCTTCCATATAGTTCGTCAGTATTGTAGGGACGGCATCCATGCCGTCCGTGACTCTCGAATCCTATTCTTCGCGTCTCTCAATCTGAATCCCAAACGAATGGATTGTCTAAGAATCAAGAGCGCCCTTCTAGGGCGCTTATTTGAAAATATAGGCAGGTGCTTTGAGCGCCTGCCGAAACGATTGCTTTCCTACTGGTCACTGCCACCCATATCGGCGATCAAGCCTTCGATTTCCTCGCGGCGTGGCGATTCTGGATACAGTTCCAGATACATTTGCAAGTCATCAATCGCCAGCCCGAATTGCCCAATGTCCTGATAAACGAAGCCGCGATTCAAATAAGCCACTTCCATGTCGGGAGCCAGCGAAATCGCCTCGTTGTAATCCGAAATGGCGTTGTCGTATTGTTCAAGTGTCGCATACACCAGCCCGCGATTGTTCCAGCGCACAGCATTGGTCGGCTCAGCCGCGATGGAGACATCATAATCCGCGATGGCATCTTCATAGCGTCCCATTTCTTCGTAGGTACTTGCCCGGTTCGCCAGCGCAATGCCGTCGCCCGGCGTGATTTCCAGTGTGCGATTGTAATCTTCCAGCGCCAGTTCGTAGCGCCCCAGGGCGTCGTAGCACAAACCCCGATTGTTGAAGGCATTATTATGATCGGGCACAATGCTAATCAAAACACTGTAATCCGCGATGCACAGCGCGTAATCGCCCAATCGCCAGTACGCAATCCCCCGATCCAACAGGGAGGAGGTGTCTTCTGGATCGAGCAGCAGCGCCTGCGATAAGACATCGATCGCAGATTCATAGTCGCCCGTGAGCCGGAAGATATACCCCTGATTTGACCAGAAGAGCGCATTGTCCGGCGCTAAATCAGTCGCTTGTATGAAATCTTGTAGCGAACCATCATAATCACCCAGATCCAGATGCGTTAGCCCCCGCAGATTGTAGTACCAGGGGTTATCGGGTTCACGGGCAATTGCCTCAGAATAATCGCCGAGTGCCGCCTCATAATCGCCCATTTCCGAGTAAACATCCGCCCGTCCCTTATAATAACTGCCATCATCGGGGTCGAGTTCAATCGCTCGCGTGTAATCGCCTAGCGCTTGCTCATAGTTTCCCAACCCTCGCAGTGAATACCCCCGGTTGCTATATGCCAGTGCATATTCCGCATCCAGCGCGATGGCGTTGTCGTAATCCCGTATCGCTGCTTCAAAATCGCCCATTTCATCGAAGGTATAGCCGCGATTGTTGTAGTAACGCGGGTTCGATTTATCCAGATCCAGCGCCCGCGAGAAATCTGCAATCGCCGTCTCAAAATCGCCCAAACAAATGCTGGCTAGCCCATGTTCATTGAAATCATCAGCCGTCGCGGTATTCGGGTTGAAGCCGATCACCTGCCGCCGGGCATCCTGCTGTGTATCGTAAGTGGATGCAGCGACACAAGCTTGCGGTCCCTGCATCAAATCATCAATGAGTGTATTGACCTGCGAAACAATTGTGGCATCCTGGCTGTTGGCGGTGAAATGAGAAAGATCCACCAGCGCGCTATCCAGATCATTCAATGCGATATAAGCACATCCACGATGCAGGTACGCCAGAATAAATTCAGTATCGGTGTTGATGGCCCGTGTTAACAGGGTAACCGCCGTGTTGTAATCGCCCGTTGCCGCCATCTCCAGCGCATCCTGATCCAAAGCTTGCACCGCGTTTGGTTGGGCAAGCGGCAATGGCGGATTATGGAGCGCGCCGCAGGGATCGCCCAATTGCGCCTGCACAGGAAGAATAGCAATAAATGATATGATACTGATGATCGCAATCAGAAGACGTTTCTGCATGATGCAAAGCCTCGCTTAGTCTGTAGCTACACACAATGTAGACGGTATGCGGATTTGAATTGTTCCAACATGATTTGTTTGAAATCCATTATAGAGGAAGGCAGTAGCTCCTGCCAAATGGTTCCTTGTAAAAAACTAGTAGTATTTACGCGCCTAGAACCATTGCTCGAAAGCTCGTTAAATCATCTAGCAGAATATCAGGCTTTGCTGCCACCAACATGTCACGCGTTGTATAGCCGGTACAAACGGCAACTGCCTGTGCGCCAACTGCCCGTGCACATTCAATATCGGCTGGCGTGTCGCCAACAACGATGACCTGTTCTGGGTGGATCGTTTGCCCGGTGGTTGCTTCTGCCCGATTAATCGCCAACTGAGGTAAATCGTTGCGGTTCAGCGCTTCGCTGCCGAATGCACCAACCGCAAACCAGCTAGACGAAAAACCTGCCGATTGTAGCTTGATGGGCGCAGTCTGTGAGGTATTCCCGGTTACAATCCCCAGCAGCATATCCTTGCGCTGCCGCAATTCCTGCACCAATTCCATTGCTCCGGTGCAGGGGAAGCCTTCATAATCGGCGAGGATCGCTTGCATGTGCCGAGCCATGACCTGTTCGTAAGCTGGCATTTGTTCGCCAACATCTTCGGCACTATAGCCATGATCTTGCAGCAAATCTGCCAGAATATTCCAATCTGTCCTACCACCAAAATCATAGCTATCCAGCGAGCCAGTCGTGCCAAAAACTTCCATCATCGCCAGCCGTTTGGCATCTTTGCCCAGTCCGGGGGTGCGTAACAAGGTACCATCAATATCAAAGAGGATCAGCTTCGGTTCTTTTGGCATGGTGTTCGATCTCCTTTGTTGCATAATTCAGGAAAAGTGGTTGACAAGGTTTCGAGACTCATGTATTCTGATTTTTCACACAAACACGTGCAGCCACATGCTGTGCGTGTTTTTTTTGGTCTGTCGTTCCGCATTGTGGGCGGCGATTTTGCTTTCTGGAGGAAAATGCATGAACGATCAACAATTTCTGGCAGCATTCAACACCCATTCTCTGCATGAATTTCGGCATCGGGATCATATCCGCCTGGCGTGGATACTACTAGGGCAGGATGGATTGGAAAAGGGAACAGCGCATATTCGGTTGGGGATTCAGCAATTTGCTGCAGCACATGGACAGTCGACTCTGTATCACGAAACGATTACTCTGTTCTGGGCGAAGGCGGTTTTCCAGGCGATGCAGCAGACAACAGAAGCGACCTGCTTTGATGACTTTGCCGATGCCAATCCACAACTTTTCGACAAAGCATACATTGCGCAATTTTATAGCAAAGCCTGCATCCAATCAGCAGAAGCAAGGGCAACATGGATAGAGCCAGACATCAAACCTCTGCCCTAAACTAACCTTGTTGTAGTAGGATAATCAATAATGCAATGCCAACAAGTACCATTGCTCCAATACCAATCGACCATCGCTTTAGCCGACCAAGGTCGACTTCAGGTAATTGTTGCAAATATGAATTTGCAGGATTTTGCGGATCATAGTAGACAGTGATTTCTGTACCAGTGGTATATTGTGCAACGATTGGTTCAATTTTTTCGAGTTGTCCGATTTTGATTTCTTCATCCCAGAAGCGATTGCTCTGATAGCTTTCGCCATTTACCGTGTATTCGTATGTGATATCCGGGTAATACATATCTATAAGACGGGCACTTTTCCCAGATATGGACGTGTCGATGCTTTGTTTTACACCAACACTTGCCGAAATCACTTTACCCTCCGTGGTTAGATATTCTGTCATTTGCTGTATTCCTATCGGTTATCGAGAGAATGTACAATCTCTTTTAGGCAAGATGGTGACTATACAACGCATTCCATTATATTTTATCTAGAAGACACACAAAATATTATATAGTACATCCGTCCAAAGATGCCAAATTTTACCAACGAGAACAGAACATCATCTGCCAATGCCTGGCAAATTCTGTGCCTGCGGTATAATAGGCGCAATAAATTCTGAAAAGCGAGAGACTTCATGCCTGTTTTTGAGCACAGCTTACAAATTTCACGATCCGTTTTGGATACGTTCAGTGTGGTTAGCGACTACGAAAATGCGACACGATGGATGCCGGGTTTACAAGATGTGCGGCTGACATCTGCCAGTCCAATTCGTGCCGGTTCGATTGTCACTTTGCGGCAAAAGTTTCTGGGGCGAACAGCGTTTATCAATGCCGATGTGGTGGATTATCAGCGCAACAAGATCATCAAATTGAACGGGTCGTACATGAACTTCGGCTTCATTCGAACGATAACCTTCATTTCTAGTGGGCGGGAAACGACGATCAAGGATCATCTGGATATTCGGACAGGCTGGATGATCTGGTACAACTTAATCTTTCGCATCTTTTTGAAGCCACAGCTTGCCAAAGAATGGGACAGTCTGAAGCAGTTTATGGAATCACATGGCGATAAAGCCTAGTCGTTATGAAGGTGTGAAAGAAGTGGAATGGAAACAAACGTTTCTAACGGAAAACCATCTGTTTTTGGTTGCCTGATAAACGGGCGGAACAGGCAAATTGAATGGCATAAATTGTTAATTCTATAATAATTTTGTGAATTTTGAGCGTAACTTGGTTTGGAAAAGCCAACAGTTACAAACGATCCCAGGTGGATTAGAAAAGACGCAGCATGCTGCGTCCCTACAAGTAATCTGCACTGTGTTTATAACTGAAGACTACCCCTCCTCACACAATGGCTCGACCCCATACGTACGTCGTTCCTCGCAGGTCAAATCCCGTACATAGCGATTCTCGTATGTCCAATCGATCAGTTCTTCTGGTGTGTCAATTCGCCATTGGATGAGTGTCCCATCACTTGAGCCAGACAGAGCGGTTCTGCCATCGGGGCTGAATGCCACGCTATTCACGCCGTCAGAATGTCCGTAGAATCTCGCTACTATCTCACCACTTTCCACATCCCACAGAATGATTTCATTCCCCCAACCACTAGAGCCAGAAAGAGCCTGTTTGCCGTCAGGGCTGAATGCCACAGTGTAGACAGAATTGGTATGTCCAACGAGAGTTCGTATTGGCTTGCCACTTTCTACGTCCCACAGGATGAGAGTATCGTCTAAAGAACTGGAGAGAGCTTGTTTGCCATCCGGGCTGAAGGCGACGCTACGCACATAGCTGGAATGCCCCTCGAATGTTCTTATTTGCTCACCACTCTCCACATCCCACTGGACAAGGCTATCACCAGAAAAGCCAGAGAGTATGGTTTTACCATCGGGACTGAAGGCGACGCTACGCACATCATGAGCTTTCTTTGCAAAATAATGTAAAGGATCACCACTCTCGATATCCCATAAGATAATTTCTGCGTTATAACAGCTAAATGTGTGCATTTCATATCCACAACTGGCAGAGAGAATGGTTTTGCCATCCGGGCTAAATGCCACACTTTTCACTTCACGGGAATGCCCTCTGAACATCCGAAGTGGCTCACCACTGGCTACATCCCACAGAATGAGGGTTTTGTCCCACGATCCCGAAAGTGCTTGTTGACCATCGGGGCTGAAGGCAACACTTTCTACTAAACGGGAATGTCCAGTGAGTGTTTGCGTCATCTCACCACTTTCCACATCCCATAGAATGAGTGACCCATCCCATGAGCCTGAAATAGCAGTCTTCCCATCAGGGCTGAAGGCAACGCTAAATACTCTACTGGAATGCTCCTCGAACGTTTGCTGGACTGCGGCACTTTCCACGTCCCAACGGATGAACGAGCTGTCCCGCGACCCAGATACAGCAGTCTTGCCATCTGGACTGAAGGCAACACTCTGCACCTTACTTGAGTGCCCGGAGAATGTTCTGATAGGAAACCCGCGTTCTAAGTCCCAGAGAATAAGCGTCTGATCGGAAGATGCGGAAATAGCCCTATTTCCATCGGGGCTGATGGCGACACTATGTACCTCACCAGAATGCTTTGTGAGAGTACGCAAAGATTTACCCGTATTCGTATTCCATAAAATCAGCTCCCCTTGCATACACCGACGGTTGATGTTTTTTCCGCCGCAACTACTGGATAGGAAAGTATTACCATCAGGGCTGAACGCTACACTATCCACCTTATCAGAATGACCTTTGAAGGTTCTTAGTGGCTCACCCTTTTTTACATTCCATAGGATAAGTGTCTTATTCCACGAGCCGGAGAGTGCAGTCTCTCCATTAGGGCTGAATGATAAATTGTCTATCCAGTTAGAATGCCCCTCAAACGTTCTCAAGGATTCGCCTGTGTTTGTATCCCACAAAATCAGTTCTGCCTGAACGCAGTGTGGGGATTCCTCGTTTTCGGGATGTGCACAACTGCTAGAGAGAATGGTGTTGCCGTCCGGACTGAACGCTACACTTGTCACATCGCTAGAATGCCCCTCAAAAATCCTTAATTGCTCACCACTTTCTACATCCCAGAGCTTGAGAGTGTTGTCCGATTCGGCAGAAACGATAGCCTTGCCATCGGGGCTGAAGGCTAGATCAAACACCCAGTTAGAATGCCCCTCAAAGGTTTGCAGGACTTCGCCACGCTCCACATCCCATAGAATCAATTCACTTCTGAAACAACCATCCCAATCGAATACCGCACAACCAAAAGAGGCGGTGATATTACTATCAGGACTGAAAGTCTGTATATCTACCCAGACAAAATGCCCGGAGTGCTTTTGCAGAACACCAGAATGATAAGAAATATCTGCCAATGTGCGCTGCACCAGTGCCGGGGGATGAGGCAGCGTAATCCTGTTCGCTTCTAAGGCAAGTGGTAGCGCGAGGAATGGATTGCCCTCATCGTATATTTGTTGTGCTCTTGATGCCAGCCGCATCGCTTCAACATTGTTTTCTTGTCGCTGAAGATCTTCAGCAATAGCTGTGGCAGTACTTTCAAGGATGCCGATTTGCGCTTGTCCCTCAGCAATCATTGCATCAGACGCTGTACGTTGTTGCTCAAGCTGTTGGTTGTCCATCATCGTGACAATTGCAATCATCGTCAGCAAGGTCATTGCAAAGATGCCAATGAAGACACCCCATATTTGTTGGTGACCATGTTCCGGTTGTGTTTGCTCTGCATTGAATTGTTCAGACATGAAAAATCCCCCTGCCTAACTAATATATTCACTATAGAAGATGAACTGGTTTCAGTTAGATTTTGTTGTGGAAATTGTATGTTTTATCAGGGGATGCAAATGGATAAATACATAGAGGCAGGTGTAATTAGCCTAATTGATTAGGCAACAGATTTGTTATTTGCTGTCGGGTTCTACCTATTTCAATTCTTATCTTCTGTTGCTCGTCCACGACGCAGAGTCAGTTCATCGAGCGAATCACCGTGCACGGTGTAGGCTTGCCCAAAACCCAGGACAAGCAATCCTTCTTTGGGGACGAGCCGAAACATCTTGAAATCACGAAAATTTCGAATGAGCTGAAAGAACTCGCCAAACCGTTTTTCATAAAGCGCGGCAGCATTTTGCCATTCCTGACTATCACGCACCAACTCTTCCGCCTCGCAGGAGAATGTCAGTCGTTCACGGGCAAAAATCTGTGTAGTTTCTGCTTCATCGGCAATGATCATCAGGCTAGCTTGCTTTGTACCCAGCAGATTCTCAGCGTGCTGCGCCAGTGTGCTGATGAAGATGTAGAAGGTCTTGTCGGTATCGACAGCGAAGGGCGTGTAGCTTGCCAGCGGCGACCCATCGGCGGCGATCGTCGCTAACATAACGCTCCGTTGCCGGGTCAGCAATTCTTGATAAACATCGTGTGCCTTTGCCAGTGCATCGGCATCGCTCTGGGATGATTCAGCTTTATTCTCGTTCATATATTATCCTTTGTTCTGCTATCAAATGTACGGATGTCGCCAGCAGTTCTTGATAGTGAAAATAAATATCGGGAGCAACCGCTGATGCCCCCTACGGTTGCTTTTCATAGTGGGTGTATCGGGAGGGTTTGGAAACCCTCCCCTACGGTTGGATTTTTCCTATATCTTCAACGAATCCGTCATCAATTCAAGGATACCGGGACCGTCGATGGCCGCCAGCGCTTCCATCCCAGCGCGAATGTCGTCATTCTTCTCGACACGCCGCCCCCAGCCACCGCACATTTGCGCGAATTCCGAGAAATTGGGATTCACCAGGGAGGTCTGCCAGACGTGCAATTCCACGCCGCGTTGCTCCTTGCTGATCTTCCCGATCTCGCTGTTGTTGAGCAGGATGAGCTTGATCGGCAGCTTGTATTTGACGGCGGTGGTGAACTCCATCGTGTATTGCCCGAAACCGCCATCGCCCGCCACCGCCCAGATCGGGCGATCCGGCGCAGCACAGGCAGCCCCAATCGCTGCCGGGAAGGCAAAGCCGATGCTGCCCAGATAGCCGGACATGATGAGTTCCTGCCCGCACTTGCTCTCGAAGTAGCGCCCGAAGGAGTAGGTGTTGTTGCCAACATCGACCGCGATCACCGCGTCTTCCGGCACAACCTCGCTCAAGTGTTGGAAGAGCAATGCCGAGTTGATCCCGGATTCATCGCTGTCATCTGCTCGGCGTTCTTTTTCCTTGCGCCACATCGTCCAGCGCCCTTCGATCTCACGCCGCACATAATCGCGCTTGTAGCTGCCTTCCGTTCCGCGAAGCGCTTCTTTCATCTGGCGCACGGTGATGCCAATATCGCCCCAGAGCGGTACATCAACAGGGTGGAACTTGCCGAGAATCATGCGGTCTGCATCCACCTGAATGAGCTTCTTCTTGGTGGAGATGCCCGTATGATTGGAGAAGGAAGCGCCAAAGACGAGCAGCACATCGGCGCGCCCCATCATGCTGCTGGCGACGGGCGTGCCGGAACGCCCCAGCACCCCGCAGGCAAGCGGATGGTTATCGGGGATGAGTCCCTTGGCTTTGAAGGTCGTCAGCACGGGCGCTTCGATCATTTCTGCGAGTTCGATGATCTCGTCTTTGAACGCTTTTGCGCCCTTGCCCATGATGATTGTGACCAGTTTTGCGTCTTTCATGGTTTGCACTGCCTCGTCCAGTTCGGCAGCCGGCGGAGCAATGGCAGTTGTGCTGATGCGTCCATGACGGGGTGTTTCCGGGCGGGGTTGCAATCCGGGTGCAAAGGCGATTTCATCGGGGAAGATGAGATGCGCGACATCTCGATTGACGATGGCATGTTTCATCGCCAGCGCCATCAAGTCGGAGGCGTTCTTGTTGTTCAGCACCGTCTGGCTCCACTCAGCCACGCTGTTGAATGCCGCCGCCAGATCAACTTCCTGGAACGCGCCGGGACCGAGCACCTGTGTTTGTACCTGCCCACTCAGCGCGATGATGGGCACGCGATCTACTTTGGCATCCCACAGCCCGGTAAGCAAGTTGGTCGAACCGGGACCTGCAATGCCCAGACAGGCGGCGGGTTTGCCTGTGAGCTTGGCATAGCCACTGGCAGCGAAGGCAGCCGCTCCCTCATGCCGCACACCGATGAAGGTGATGTTGCCTTTTTCTTCCTGTTCGCGGATGGCGTCAGCGACCGCCAGATTGGAGTGCCCGACCATGCCGAAGATGTATTCCAAGCCCCAATCGGTGGCGACTTCCATCATCTGCTTGGAGATGGTGTCATGCACTTGCTCTGGCTCAACGGCGACGTAAATGCCGTCTTCCCGTGCTTCTGCAGGATAGGTTTCGATTGTATCGTCATAGCCGCCGGGAACAGAGCCGTCGATCGGCGAGTACTCATAACCATGCCAGGGGCAGCGCACCCAGCCATCTTCGATCATGCCTTCCCCCAGCGGACCGCCTTGATGTGGGCAGTGATGATCGAGGGCATAGTAGTTGTCTTCATAGCGTACCAGACAGATGGGTTTTACACCTGCTGTCACGGTCATGACGCTGTTGTCGTCCAGTTCGCCTGCGTCAGCAACTCGGTGCCATTCGTTTTTCTGTGCCATATGAATTCCTTTTCAATAAAGTTTCTAAGCATAGACAATCAGCATAGGGCAAAATGATGAACATTCGCTTGCAAGTTCCTTGCAGCTCGCTCAAGAGATGCCAGCACTCTGGATCACGCCCCGCTGGGCATTCACCCGCCACTGGCGATCAAGGCTGTCGAGCTGCTTGTCCAGATCAGTGGGCAAACCAACAATCGGATCACTCTTCAGGGTTCGCAACGCTAGCAATGGCGCAGGGAAATAGGCGACAACTTCTTCGAAATCGGAATCGGCTTCCCATACGGCATCGCCCACCATTCGTCGATAATTGGCATCCCCCTTGATGATGACCAGTCCCGCATCCTGAAACACCTGCGATAAATGCGTCGGTAGTTCCCAGAGCAAACGACTGCTATTCCAGTAGGGATCAGGGGCGAACCGGAGGCGACCTGTTTCGCGCGCTTCCAGCAGGCGTTCTGCCAGTTGCATGTGTCCTCGTTGGGCAAGCTGATCGAGGAAGAACAGCGCATCGGTAACTGTAGCATCGCTGACGAAGGTGGGATGCCATTTCAAATGCAAGATGATTTGATCACAGATTCCATTGAGGAGCGTATCGATGAGTACAAAGTCCATCGCCAGTTCTGTCCCGGCGTTATCCGCGATGATATGCACAGTTCCTGAAGCATCGATTAAGTGGCGAACGACTTTTGTCGTATCATCAACGAGTAAGTCTTCTGGGGAGGCTTCGCCCTTGTCCGCGCCGATCATGTAACTGAGGTCGATGCGGTTGCCCCAGAGCGCATACTGAAGATGTGCAGCTAAGCCTTCATCTGCTGCACCCTGTACAGCTTGTGCGGCAGCCAGTGTTTGCCATAGTGTTTCGCCGTTGATCTCCTGCATTTTTTTGGGCAAGAAGGGATCGCGCTCAGTTTCCAGCCAGCGAACGGCTTGAATGACCAAACGATACACATAGGTTTCTGCGAAGAACCAGTCTGTATCCTGCCAGGTCTCCTGTGCATGAGGGGTGTACTCTGCCAACCACCTCTCATAATCCGGTGCAGGCAGATCTAGCATGGGAATTGCTTCATCATTTTCGAGGCTTTCTCGAAGCTGGATAAGGGCGTCATGGATACGGGATGAGTAGTCCGGGTTCAGTTCTTGTATGTCTCGCAAGATTCGGGGAAGGCGTGTTTGGATCGTATTGTGAGCAAAAGCATTTGTTGTATTCGTTCGAATCATCGGCGGTCGGGTTAGCGGCATGAGGGATTCCGTCTCTGTCATCAGGGTGCTGTTCCATCCTAACCCGGAATGTATGGACACGCCACATGATCGATGTATTGACCTGTCCCCATCGGCAATAGATAATAATGCTGTTATACGCGAAACAATATGTAATACCCTATCTATGGGTTTGAATAATTGATGCCATTCAGGGAAAATCCAAAGTGTAAGCAAAGGAGATTCCCATG
>WURV02183296.1:0-13060 GCA_011762755.2 Epimenia babai | reverse complement strand
ATATTAATATTTGACATGATGGGCGTCCCCCAGGGCAATTAAAAAGGGGGACATTTTTTTTGACTCGCACTGTATATATTAACAAGTTGCTGTATTATTTCCCCCTATCTTCTATCAGTATTATCAATGAATCCGATTCTTATGTTCGTCTACCAGTATTATTTAATAAATCACCACACGACACTAATTGTTTTCTGTCGCTCTTGCTCCAGAGAAAAAGAAACCGAAACACCAACATCTGGGGGCGGCTGAAGAGAGGCTCGCTCTGCACGTGCTGCGGACGTTACCGCTCATCCGTGAACACGTCGAGACCCGCCCACTGTACAGCGAACTGCAGCCAGGCATAGAACAGGTGTGGTCATACACTCTACAGTCACAGTCTACCTGTACTATATAATCCCCGATGTACACTACAGGTAAATGTCACGTCAAACTACACTCAATGTCCTACACTCATAGAACAGGTGCGGTCATAAACTCTACAGTCACAGTCTACGTGGACTATTTAATCACCACTCCAGATCTCTGAAGAGAGGCTAGCCTCTTACTGTACACGCTATATATACCTACCTACACTTATGTGTCAACAGGTTTAATCATGCAGAGTTATCCTCTATCGTTATCTTCAGTCTAATTCTTGTCATTTGTAATGGATCCATGAACCTATGAATTAATTGCGCTGTCATTTCTGCTATATTTCAGGGGAAGTTGCAGATGTTTGTCAACATTTTCCCTAAGTCTATGGGCCCACCAGGCATACCAATTGACATCACTCAACGACAACCCAAAAAGTAAACCAGTTGTTTCTTTTTTACCAGTAGTTCCATTTTACCATTAGTTCCATTTTTACCATTAGTTTTTTTTACCAGTAACCGATAGTTTCATTTTTATCATTAGTTCTATTTTCACCTGTAGTTCCATTTTACCAGTAGTTTTCTTTTTACTATTAATTCCATTTTGTCTGATAGGAGCTTGTCAGTCATCCGTCCGTCCATCCATCCTATGTTAGCATTTTCTTAAAAAAATCTTCTCAAGAACCGCTTATCGCAGAGGTCTGCCATTTGGAAGATATTGTCCTAGAGCTGGGATCTTCTAGATTTGTTCATGGTATCATCACCGTGGCTAGGGGAGGTAACTTCTGCTTATATTCATATTTTTTTCTTAAAAAATCTTTTCAAGAACCCCTTATCGTAGAGGTCGGCTACTGATGGAGGTCAGCAGATTTTACCTTTAGATTTGTCCATTGTATCGTCATCGTAGCAAAGGGCGGTGAATTCTGTCATTGTTTGTTTTTTTCTTTTATAAAATTTCTTCTCAAGAACGGCTTATTGCAGCTTCCTGCTATTTGGCAAATATTGTCTTTGGGTTGGTCTCCTTCACATTTGGTCATCATATTGCCATGGCAGTAAGAGGAGGTAACTTGTGTCGATGTTTAAGAAATCCTTTTCTCAAGCAAAAAGGGAAAAGGCGGGGTTTTGGTGCTACTTTATCATTAAATGTCAGTCAGACGTACAATATTTGCCTGTAACATCCTTAAGATATTTTTATAATAACCCATTCAACTACAAATTTTTCTCAATATTCAAGCACGACAATCTTGCTCTTTTTCTATTTAGCCTTCGTCGCAGGGGTCTGCCTATTGGCAGCTATTGTAGGTCTCATTCAGATTTGTTTAGGGCATCTCCGTTCAGGCAATTAGATGTGATTTCAGCAAAGGTTTTTCTACAAATCTGTATTCTTTTGTTTCAGTACCTTAATGAGTATTTTCAGCACTTTTTGGCCTCTTGTTTTTGATGTCAGGCAGTCTCCTTGTTGTATTCTTGTTCTAATATCAAGATAGGGGGCAGCGGGCATAGTGGTTAGAGCGTTTGACTTTGAATCCACAGGTCCCTGGTTCGCTCTAACCAGTATACTAAATGTGGCGTTTTTGGGGCTGAAAATGCCTTGAACCCCATTGCCCATGGGGGTCTGGATAGCCCTTGCAGTGTGGTTCTATTGGGGCTTTTTGGCTTTTTCCCTCTGACGTTTGTTGTGCTTCAGAAGCTCTATATGTGCTCTCTATGTCGCTTACCTCTCCGCTATGTCATCTCATTGTAAATAAATATGAACCTATCATAGTGTGCAACATATGTAGTTCATATGTAGACATCTGGAACCAGTGAGGTGAATGGAAAAAGGTCATTTGTCTGCCCAGACTCGGTGGGTTTTTCGCATTAGGTGTTTTTCCCCCATCCCTTATAAGTGAGGCTAACCAAATTGTCGTGTTAACCACATAGGCTAGCTTTGTAAAGGGTCATACATGAAATTGGCCTCCACAACGATTATTTCGGTAGTCAGCCTATAAATAAATAAATAAATAAATAAATATCAAGATGGCTTCCTTGGCCTTGTGTCACGAGTAGTTCTATTTTTCCCAATAGTTTCGACAACAACAATAACTAAGATGCTGTGTGTATATTTTTGCGACCATAGATACGAGCTGCGTTGCATCATCTGGAACACGAAGGATGTGGTATTGGATGAGGAGTCAATCACTGGTGAACAGATGAGTGACATCTACGTGAAGGGCTGGATTACAAGTGATGACAAACTGTCCACTGACGTACACTACAGGTGAGTGTCACATGAAATTACGCTTAATGTCCACTGACGTACACTACAGGTGAGTGTCACATCAAATTACGCTTAATGTCCACTGGCGTACACTACAGGTGAGTGTCACATCAAATTACGCTTAATGTCCACTGATGTACACTACAGGTGAGTGTCACATCAAATTACGCTTAATGTCCACTGATGTACACTACAGGTGAGTGCCACAACATCATGAGTTGCCTGTTGTGGAAGATGTTTAGTTGTATGTGACATACTTTGACTAAAAACGATAAACTCGTGTATTTGTAAGATTTTTAATTACATTAAATATCAACATTCGCATAGTTTTCATAACTTTTCAGTACTTGATCCACCCGTGTCTGTTTATAATGTGTTGTTTACACTGTTTACACTGTTTACTGCTCTTGTGCCAGGTCCCTGGATGGTGAGGGTAACTTCAACTGGAGGTTTGTGTTCCCGTTCGAATACCTCCCCGCAGAGCAGAGTATGATTGTCAAGAAGAAGGTTGGTAACAGTCACCTCTACTTCACCTCTACTTCACCTCCACTTCACCTCCACTTCACCTCCACTTCACCTCTACTTCACCTCCACTTCACCTCCACTTCACCTCCACTTCACCTCCACTTCACCTCTACTTCATCTGTACTTCACCTCGACGTGACTGATGGCATCATTTGTTTTCTTTTTGGATTCACTTCTCGTGATTATCACGGATCGATAACGTTGTGTGAAAATTTAAACATTAGACGTCAAATAATTTACTAAAGAATTACAGGTATGTCTTTGATAATTCATAGCTGTAATGAAGTATCAACCAATACCTTGCCTTACGGTGCTCGAATATACATGGGAGACATGGATTTAATAGCATCTCCAGGCGTAACAAGCCTCATATCTCTGTTTTTTGGATTTGTATCAGGTGTTATTGTTGTACAGGAGCATTTCTGGAGCTTGGATGAGACAGAACAACGAATCACACCCACCCTTATGATCCAGATTTGGGATAACGATAAGTTCTCCGCTGACGATTTTCTCGGTTAGCCCCAAATGTTATCCCTCAATGTATAGCAAGCATAAATTTTAAATGTATAACAAGCATAGATTTTGAAGGTATAACAAGCGTAGATTTTAAATCGCATAACAAGCGTAGATTTTCAATGTATAACAAGCGTAGATTTTGAGTGTATAACAAGCGCGGATTTTGAATGTATAGCAAGCATAAATTTTAAAGGTATAACAAGCATGGATTTTGAAGGTATAACAAAAGTAGATTTTGAATGTATAACAAGCGTAGATTTTAAAGGTATAACAAGCGTAGATTTGAAATGTATAACAAGCGTAGATTTGAAATGTATAACAAGCGTAGATTTGAAATGTATAACAAGCGTAGATTTTATATGTATAACAAGTGTAGATTTTATATGTATAACAAGCGTAAATTTTAAGTGTTCAACAAGCGTAGATTTTGAATGTATAACAAGCGTAGATTTTGAGTGTATAACAAGCGTGGATTTTGAATGTATAGCAAGCATAAATTTTAAAGGTATAACAAGCATGGATTTTGAAGGTATAACAAGCGTAGATTTTAGATGTATAACAAGCGTAGATTTTAGATGTATAACAAGCGTAGATTTTGAAGGTATAACAAGCGTAGATTTTAAAACAATAATAAATGATTAATGGCAATTTTTGTAATCTAAAATCATGGTCAAAGCAACAAATGTGTTATTTATTTGTTTATTCAACAAAATACACAAATAATTAAATATTTACACAGCGTAGACAAAGTCACACACAGTAAAGATTAGTCAAAACACCCGTATAGTATAAAAATTCTGATTTTACTTTCCATTTGTATGATTTTGTTGAAAGGAAATGGTAGAAGTTAAAACAACTTTTTGGATGGCACTCCCTTCCATTCATGACAAATAAACAATAAAATACATTTTACCTAAGCAATGTTGGTATTCGGTAATAAAATGCACAAGTTTTGCAAGTAATATAAAGGTCATGGACATTAAATTACATTACAATGATAAAAAAAATCAATATATGTAAAATGAATATTTGGTGTCTACTGTAAATGAAATTACAATATCAAAACCAAATATAAAAGTATCTATTAGCATTACTGTCTGCTATACATCATTCAGACTGAAGTACGAGACAATATGGTGTTGACGCACTATAAATAAAATAAAACTAATTATTAATAATAATATAAATATGACATCCCTATGTAGGTAAAATATGATACATTATACACTTGATGATTATAAAAAACCTAATATATACTGAGATAGAGAGATTGACGACAGTAAAATCTGTACATTGATGTTTATCCCTAGATATAAAATGTCTATAGTTGCACGTATGCTTATATAGAGTCTTGTTTAATCTTCATTAGAACTTGTATCGTCGCCTATCTTGTGACCCACTTATTAATTAATCATTTCACTTCATTTCGGTCTCTACATTGCTATTCGGCTATGTTATTGACTACCTCGGCTAACTCATCTAATGTAAGACACGTCGTGTACGTTACTCAAGGAACGCTGGCGCTCAACCTCAACCAACTCGTAGTCCCGGCCAAGACAGCCAAGTCGTGTAACCTGGATCAGCTGGATTTGAACATCGACGGCAAGAAGAGCAGCACGGCGAAGACGGTGAATCTGTTCGAGCAGAAACGCATGCGCGGTTTCTGGCCCTGTTACAGCGACGATTCCGGCCAACCCGAACTCACGGTGAGACATATACCCATCACACCACGCCTACAATATCCACCCCAAACGCACCTTACTCTTACCACACATATACCACCCACATGACCGCTGTTGTAACCTGACTTTTACGCATACGCAACCCTCACCGCGCGTACACCACCCCGCAACATCTACACTACGCACACCAATCGCACATCGCCCCTACCACACATAGACCATTTAGGCAACACACACACAACTATTGCAAGAACATCACCCTCACAACACAAACTACCCATGTGAATACCTTTAGAGGAACAGAGGGCTTTACACACACTTCCATTAAGGGCCACGAATTATACAAGATCATAGGAGATAGACAAAAAAAGCAAGTAAAATTTGGGGGGTGACCTTCAAGCCACACTACCACAGACACCTAATGTGTAATTATGTTTAAGGCTAACAGTATTGTTCACCCACAGAATAATAAAAGCCATATCATTGATAAAACGTGAATCTGTAACCAAAACACCGCAAACTATAGTATCGAAAATCTCAAGGTCTCTATATGTTTTATCCATTCCTTTTAATTTTCCGGAGAAAAATGTACAGAAAAACACAAACCTATCATCGGTGCTATAGGTTGTTTCAGTGCGTTTCTCTCTGCGGGGTCTCTCCAGTTATTCAGAACTGACTTCAGTTACTCCAGAACCACAGTGGCTACCCGTATTAACATTTGTTATTTTCTATCGGTTTGGCAGGGTAAGGTAGAGATGGAGCTGGAAATCATCACCGGAGAGGATGCCGAAGCACGTCCAGCGGGCCAGGGCAGAGAGGAGCCCAATTTGAACCCCACACTTGACCCACCCAAGTGAGTCACTTTATTAATTTCAGTCATTTAACAACGACACTGAATTAATTAACTGAAAACACTTCGTGGAAACTCTCCGCCCTTACACTTTAATCACAATAATCATGTATGGAGATGCAGATCATATACACGGCATGTATATTTGGTATGTATATACACGCGTAAGCCACTATTAAGGCGGTTTTCGGTGGTTTTGTCATGGCAGAGTAGGTTTAATGTTTTACGTTTATTACACTTATTATGCTGTTGCCCTTATTTTTTCGCATGTGTATATACTTACCGTATGACTTTTACACTTGTTGGCATGTCGCATGCGTAGTCATGGTAAGAGAATCGGTGAATGCATCAAACAAATAAAAAATGCATTGATTGCATTCACACCCTACCCCGTTACAGACGACCAGAGACGTCATTCCTGTGGTTCACGTCACCGTGGAAGACACTGAAACTAATCATCTGGAGAAGATACAAATGGTACTGCATCGGTCTCCTCGTCGTTATCCTCATCATCCTTCTCATCGCTCTCTTCATCTACTCATTCCCCGTAAGTCGAGACACCCAATTGTTTTTTATCACACAATCATTCAATTCGCAGGTATTTCAATCAGCATGATTACAGTCTCTATTTAAGTCATAGACATCTGATTTCGCCGTGCTTGCCATATCGTATAATATGCTGAGTGAGGTTAACGCCTTATACGCCTTTACCAAAACAGCTTCTCTAGTTTTCCCAAATAATGGTTCACAGTAAGACGCTGTCACTCCATGAGAATGGGTTTTAAATTGTATTTGTGCTGTAAACCCTACATTTCGCATCTTTTGCTCTATGATCTTGCTCTATTGTCTACCGTTATTCACGCTTCACCCTCAGAGTTTACCGTTATAATTATTATATCTCGAGAGCAACTAGAAAGCATGTGGGGAGAGAGCAGACCTGCCATCTATGTTGATAGACAACATAGAACCGAATTTAAATTGCTACATTATTGTAGAGAATGGTGATACATAGAAATGAATAAGGTACTTGTGTATTGCTGTGCGCATGCAGCTCAAAAATCCTTCAAAAATCTCATTATACTAGATTAAGATGGTATTCGAGATCAACAACAAAACTGGCCAGTTTCCACCTTCTCAGAGAATTTCCTGCCCATACATTCATAACTTTTGGCATTAACTTTATCACTAATGTACAGACAGAAGCCCAAAAAAACTGATTCAATCTCTGCTTGGAGAAGGAAGAGAACTTTTTTCCATTACAACCCCACAGACATTGTCTGATGTTAGTACGGGATGTCCTTTCTGGATTTGTTACGTTACTCCGATTGTTTCATAAATTGTTTTGATACAGAAGTTGAGTACGCATAAAACAGATATTTTGATGCAATTTGTTCTTCCTCTTGCAGGATGCAATAGCCAAGAAGATAATGCAAATTGGAAGCTGAGCGAGATGTCACGTCTCATCCTCGTTTAATGACGCGAGATTCCGCAATTCTTTATGCCGAAAATCAAAATTATTTCTCAAATATAATACATTTTTTTGTAAATTGAAAAACTTTACATAACGTTATACTGTTGAGTTAGTATAAACTATCACCGTGGAACAGTTTACATATAGACTAAACTCTCCCTAACCATGTATTATCTACACAGGTCCATGAGGCCTTCATCTATTACAGACTACTGCATTTTTTAGTGTAGTGTCGTGACATTGGTTGTGTTTACGAGACTGTGATAGCCACCCATTACACCAACCGTACATAATTTTGTGTACCATCCACTATACAGCACGATTTTACAGTATTTATTTACTTCTATATTTATGCTATTGTAGATATTTTTATTGTGTAATATTGCGTTATAGTTTCTTCACTGTTTGTTTGGCATTCGTAAAAAAACCCCATTGTTCACAATTAGTAGAAAAAACAGACACGTAATGTTTCTATTCCATTCTCAAAAAGCCTACAGCGATATTTATTGCATGATTCCTGATGAAATATACACGACTTGATCCAGTAGCAAATCCATGTGTATTTGAATATCATCGAGTTAAAAAGTTACATTCACATCAAATGCCTTTTTTGTTGATTTCTTTTGGATATAGCTCTTACGGCTATTCGCATTTCATTATGGTTGTCATTTCAGAATTATTACTTACTTTTATGTCAGTATATCAGTACTCGAGTATTTGTATATATCACGTTTTATTTGAACATTTAACATACAATGACTTTTTATAAAGGACTATTGAAGAGAAATCTTATGTTACCCATTAATTTCTCATGCTTACCACACATTCAGTTGTGCCAATCACTGATATGTGCTGAAGAATTTCCTTTTATGAAAAAAATTAATGACCCGAATGATGCAAATTGAAAGGACGTGATAATGGATGGGTGACATAATATCACTAGTCTTTTTAGAGGTATCACATGATTCTTGCTATGTTTTCATTGTTTTTTTAATACATCATCAATAAGTCAGATGTTTCACTTATGTATTCATTTACTGTTATTTTAGTTTATTTATTTTAATCTTCAAATTAGTTGGCTTTTATGTAATTTTAGTACTGGTTCAATTTACCTACTTTAATTCCTACCCTGGCCAAGATGAAACAAAAGGGAAGAGGTGATGTTTAGCACTACTTTATCGATGGTAGGAAATACAGTCGAACTTACAGTGATGTCAAGACATCATCACATTCATAACCACTCATCCATCCTTTAAACAAATCGTATTTTTTCTAATTTTACTTCACAAAGTGTGAGTTATTTAGTCTCAGGCGACGTATCAGTGGACCAGATAAAAACTCGATGTCGTCTGCTTACAGTTGTTTTATTGGAATGAATGCAGCAAAAACTAGTTTTTGAGTATTAAAAGTAGCATGGAATAGACACTTAGTGCCTTTCTCCAGCAATCTTTTTCCTTCCGTTTTAAATAATAGTTTATTTGTACAAGCATGAATCTCAGCATTTGATTGCCTGACAAATTTGGAGCCAAAGGCCTCATTTTTGAAAACACTACCTAAAATTGCTAGCCTTTAATTGTCACTGCTATACACGCTTCAGGAAATGGTATGATTATATGTTTTATCAGTTAATAAGCACTATACAATGTCATACAGACTTACATGGCCATATCATCTGTTATGAACTAAATTTTTAGGCATCAAAAGTCAGGGCTGCACGCAAGGGTCGCATCTAATGCATTTAATTTATTCAGCCTCCGAGCTGCTTAAAGTCTCTGTAAAGACAAGAGGTTGCATTGCAGCAAGCATTTTTGAAAAAATAGTGCCCTAGGTTGTATGGATCTGAATTACCAATCTGATCCGCAAAATGACTTTTCAGCGGTTCTTTCTTGAGACATGAGAAATGCAAGATTGATTTCATTGTTTATCTGAAATTGGTTATATTTGCTTCTCTGCATGTTGCCTTTCATTAAACTGTTTACGATAATTTTGTTCAAATAAATATCCGTAGCACAGTTCATTTCTTGTCAAACAATGTATATAATAAAATCCAAGGTAGAACAAATTGACTTCCTTGTGTCTGTAATATAAAGTAAAAACTGTATATTTTTCATTACGAACAACGTAATGGTGCCAAAAATTATTTGCTTTAAAGTAGAAGGTAAATGGTATTCGGTAAAATCGCTTACGCAATCCAATTTTAAAATGGGTGGGGTTCTGACTAAAAGATATCAAATGTTTCAGTAATATATAAAGGTGAACAAAATTGGAAAGTTGAGAACTGCAGACAAATGACATCTCATGCATGTAAAGTGATGAAGGCGTTTATTACAGAGCAATGGTGAAATTGTTAGATAGATAGAATGTCATTTGTTGATTCACCGTTGGCTGTACACACAAGATGCCATAGGCCTACTCATAATCATATATCTTGAGTGTAGACTTGAGAGAGTGGCCGCGCTCCTTGAAGATGTTCTGTGATGTGATGTCTTGGGATCTCAGTAACGTCTTGTTCCACCGCTGTATCTAGTAGCATAGAGTTGTACGCGAAAGAAAGTGTATGATAAAAGCGTTTGCAGTTGTGACTCGTCTTTGTATAGGTAATATTAATAATACTATTAATAATATATTGTTACTTGTATTTGAAATATGGGTAGATAATCAATTTGAAGAGTCAAACGAAGAACCCAGGCTGGATGGATGGCCTTTTATAAAAATATATGGGTGACATTTTATTAGAAAAACCTATTCCGAACTGTCTGAAGAAGAAGGTTTTTGATCGATGTGTTCTACCAACTATGACATATGGAAGTGAAACATGGACTGTAACAAAGAAAATGGAACAAAACTGCAAACCACGCAGCGTAGTATGGAGTGAATGATGACAGGCTACAGCAGACGGGATAGAAAAACAAACGTTCAGATCACACAGCCAAGCAAAGTAAATAGAGATGGGTAGGACCTAAACATCGTATAAAGGATGAAAGATGGACTCAATAAACAACTTAATGGCAACCGATCTATGGAATAAGAAAACCGCGGAAGACCGAAAATGCGACGGCGGGATGAGCTGGTGCAAGCAACAGGAACCATGGCATGGACGAGACTGGGTGACAAGCGAAACACGTGGTGCACATTGGGACAGGTCTTTGCCCAACAGTGGGACTTCGGAGACTGATGATGATGATGATGGCGGTGGCGAAATTATTAATACAGAATATTTACATATGTACAATAGTTGGAATTTCACTGAATAATATATGAACAAACATATATCATCGCGTGCCCTACCAGGGGTCTGGGTATATAAAGATAAAGGATATATATATACATAAACATATACGTACATACATACTACATACACATTATTTTACAAAGCAAGCCTATAAATGCGGTTAACATGATTAATTGATTGGCCTTGCTTATCAGTGATGGGAGAAAACACCTAATGTCTAATGACACTTAGTCCGGGCAGACACTTGACCTTTTTCCATTCACTCCACTGCTTTCAAATTTCTACATATGGGCTGGGCATGTCGCACACTCCACTATAAATAATGCTATTCACAATGGGATGATGACAAAATGGGAAAGTAAACGACATAGAGACCATCCGGAGAGCTTCTGAAGTAATCATGCCAGAGTTGATAAGCCCCTACACAGAACAACACTGTAAGGGCTACCCTTGCCCCCATGGGCACAGGGGTTTAAGGCGATTTTTGCCCGAAAAATGCCACAGGTAGTATACTGGCTAGAGCGGGAATTGAACTCGGGACCCCTGGATTCGAAAACAATCGCTCTAACCATTATGTCAACTGCCCCCAGGATTACAGGTACCTCACCAGTCACCACAGAGTAGACACCTTGCACTATTAAACGGTAATTGCCACTTCTCAGACCACTGGACTATATCACGAAGATCCTCCTTCCGAATATTTCTCGAATATTCTTCTCATGTAACATCGTACAATTTTGTGTCATCCGCAAATATTTTTGTTTTACTCGATATAAAAACACGATTGTGTTCACGACGTGAAGGTCGGCACGGACGGGGTCGTAGGGTCGTATGTGGAATAATAGCTGAAAATAGCTAAAATCTAAGGGTCAAGACTTAAGACTAATTGCGAGACAAAGGAGACTGCAAGAATGTCCCAGCGACGTTATACGTATAGAAAAGAAAGGACTGAAAGGGGACTGGCGGACCAGCACATTCGGGTCTCCGAGGTATTCACTGTAATTTTTATTCAAGGGAGACCAATCGAAACTGATTTTCATAATCGCCGAATGCTGAATTTGTCCATGCAGCAGCGACTGGGTGATATACAGCATTTATTGTGCAATTCGCCTACTATCACAAAATCTCCGCACAATTAAAAGCTCAATCTGCGTATAAAATTTAGTAGATTGATACTCGGAAGTTAATTGTTTACTTTTGCAATATGAATATCGCGAAGTATTGGATAAAATTTGCAGAATAATTATTCGAAAGGCAAAACTAAACTTTAATTAGGTTCAACAACCTCCAGGCTAGTATTAAGTCTTCTGTATTGATGTTAAATGTTTCACCCGTTATTCACCTCGACTTTAATCGCATAATTAAATATGCACTGAGAATTATTATACAGTAAACATGTCCCCAACCAAAATCATACAATGTCAATTTTTGATTTAAAAAGGGGCAGTAAACTAGGGCGATTCGGGTTAGGGTTAGCAAGAGCGTTAGAATGTATGCTAGTGTCATGGGGAACATCAGTGGGCGGATCGGACTGGTTATTGCCTCCAAAAGTATGCTGAATTGTAATTTGTAGTAAATCTGAGTTTGACAAAATGAGTCTTGATAGTCACATGCCTATTGAGCTATCTTTTAACTTCTTACACAAGCCACATATATTTTTCTCACAATGTTGTGATGGTAGACAATTAAACTTGGACACCAAAGTATATTTATATCACCATAACTTAGCCCACATTTCAACACATTTCAATATCCTCATAAATATTTTGTTATATCAGTTATATGCTTTCATTTTTACAGACATCTATTCAAGATCAGTAATCTATACTGACGATGACTTCGATAATAAAGCTACAGCCATTGTCCGGTGCATACGGAGAGTCGCCTCCCTGCTATATGCTCCAGGTTGATGAATTCCATTTCCTTCTGGACTGTGGATGGGATGAGAAGTTTAACATGGATTACATAAAGGAATTAAAAAAGTATGATCCTCTTTAACCAATAATCCTGTGAGATTATTTTCCCCTTTGTAGTTGTTTCTCTGGAGTATGTTTAGTACTAATATTTCATGTGTATCTAAAATTTACACACACACACACGCGCACACGCGCACACGCGCACACGCGCACACGCGCACACGCGCACACGCGCACACGCGCACACGCGCACAC
>WURV02183285.1:0-13063 GCA_011762755.2 Epimenia babai | reverse complement strand
GTATGAACTGTACGAGGCTGTACAAACTGTACGAGGCTGTATGAACTGTACGGGGCTGTATGAACTGTACGAGGCTGTATAAACTGTACAGGGCTGTACAAACTGTACGAGGCTGTATGAACTGTACGAGGCTGTTTGAACTGTACGAGGCTGTACGAACTGTACGAGGCTATACGAACTGTACGAGGCTATACGAACTGTACGAGGCTGTATGAACTGTACGGGGCTGTATGAACTATACGGGGCTGTACAAACTGTACGAGGCTGTATAAACCGTACGAGACTGTACAAACTGTACAAGGCTGTATAAACTGTACGAGGCTGTATAAACTGTACGAGGCTGTATAAACTGTACAGGGCTGTACAAACTGTACGAGGCTGTATGAACTGTACGAGGCTGTACGAACTGTGGAAGTCTGTTGATTAATAGTGCCTTTTTAACACATTGCTATCAAAGACACTCCGTAGATTATGAAAATTATGGCTAACCAAATATAGAGTTTAAAAATCCGAGAAGGTAAACAATGATGAAAGAAAAAAATTAAACATATATTGTATTACTCCAGATGAGAGAAATATAACTAGAAGTTAAAATACACCATCGTATACAGTGTCAAATATCATAATCAGAACATAAAACAACATAAAAATATCAGAGCCTAGATAAAAGTATCACCAGTGCTAGGGGATTGGACATGCTGAATATTACTAGTTAAACTCCAGTAAAATTAGCAAAAAGTAGAGGAAAATAAGAAAGTGATTAAGGTCAAGGTCAACTATTGGCAGGGATCAATTTGGCACGGAAGTTTGTACTAATGATATTTGGCCACCGTAATAAATTAGGCAAACTGGTGAGTAATGTAGCAGTGGGTCCGTTAGATGTGATAACAGATTGATATAATAAGACAAACGCATACGGAGACAGCTAATGACTGACTCAACCACGCAATTTATATAAAAGAACAGCGTCTATACACCTCGAGTTGATCACTTGAAAAGATCATTTATAATTGGAAGCTTGTCCAATAACTATAAAGTTAGTTTCTAAAGAAAAATAGCCTATGATTTGGCCATTCATATAAAATAGAAATAATGGTCCACCTGTAACTGTCTTTTTGGCAAAAAAAAACCAAATTATTTTTATTAAATTATGAAATTACAAGTCTTCACGGTACAAGTAATGTGGCAACACCAACAAGAGAAGTTTATTGAAATACCCCCCCCCCCAAAAAAAAAAAAAAAAACAAACACATATAAATTTAATTTCTTTCCCCGTACTATTAAGCAATGGAACACAACGGATAACTTCACATCACGCAGGCTGGCAGTACTGACGAATTTGAACAACTTATCACGGCCAGTATTTGTGGCCAAGGAAAAAAGCGATAAAGTCCACCACTGAACCGGAGATTATCATCCCCGCGATGGACATCTTGGTCCTTTATGGAGTATCCTAGTAGATGTAAATAGAATGTGGTACAACAGACCAGTGAAATATATTTCATTTCAAACTCTAACAATACCTTTTCGTCGATTGTTCCTACGAGGTAATAATTCACGTCTTTGAACAGATTTGTCGCGCATACTTCGCTGCTGTTAGCTTGTGTATCGTCGGTTTCTTTTTGTTCGGTCATAATGACGCTTCGGAGCAAAAGCCAAAGATCTCCATTTTAGGCATATACGCCATTTTGGATTGTAATCTGCCGTGCGTCACGTGATTATCATATGGCAGATGTTTGATTTTTGTCAATATATAAAATTTTTCTTATTTTTTTATATGAAAAATACTAAATAACCACCCAACATAGTGTACATTTAAATCGAAAAGCACTCTGATTTTTTTGGCGGCGCCAGTCATACGATTGTTATACTCGCGACGTTTTTGGGTCATAAGGTATAAGCTAAACCATTCATCTAGACTAGAGTGCCAGATTGTTTTTAAGAATTTATGATACAAATACAAATAAACTGCAGGCTGTTGTCAGTCATAAAATCAATCATTTTATATGAAATGAGATATGGAAATTACTATAGGACCAATCTACGTATTCCTCTAATTTGGATGTCTATTAACGTCGTCGGGAGGTAAAATTGATAATATGTAGGCATACTGATACTTATGTACTTTAAATCAAGCGATGTCCTAGATCTGTTAATGATGATGTTTCGTCTGCCTCTCCGCCGGCCGATTATTGAACCTATCGACGCAGTCTGTAAATTGTCCCAGTCCCAGTCTTGGGAAATTTTGTGGCTTTTCTGCACGGGAAGCAATGAGTTTTTTAATATGTTTTAAGACCAACTGGAGAGAGATGCACAGAAAAAAATCCTGAAACTGTGCTGGGACAATGGTTTCTGTGCATTTCTCTCCAGTTACTTACAGAGGCACAATGGCTACGGTCATTAAGGTATTATTGACTGTAGTGAGTTTAGTTATTGGGTTTTCTTTATTGTTACTTTTATAATTTTGATTATGATATATGGGGTTTAATTCGTGGTGTATGAACAACCTTTGTGGCTTTGGAGCCTCGCCGGTACAAGTCAGATTATTTGGAGGTCGTGGGTTAGGGCCCATGCCCAAAGACTCTTTTCTGTATTATTCTCTCATTTTATTCGTATGTCATATTCAGCTTTAAGTACCAATGAAGCAGACGATATTTGACTTCTGCAATGCCGCAAGTCGTCTGTCTTCTCTGCAAATGAGTTTTTCTGTAAATATTTGGCATGATAAATATAAGTTTTAGGTCAATAACTTCTTATATGGAATAATTAGTACTTCACTCAAGACTCAAAAATTAAGGATTGAATAAATCTCGAAGAGTCAACCATTCGAGGTATGTTTGTCAGTATGTTCATCGTACTCATTAAGTTAATCAGTGTAACACCGAGTGTTACTTTTATTAGGGTTACTCGACTTAAGCATGTATTATAACTTCGTTCAATACTCATGTATATACAAAGCTGTGTTTTTATATTTCTTGCATGTTTTGTATATTTTATGTATATTTTCTGTATGTTTGAATATATGTTCTTATTCTTAATATTTTTTTGGTGTATTTTTCGATATCATTTTTGTATATTTTTGTCCATCTCTTAAATGCGTGCTGAATAATTTCTTCTATTTTCTGTATAAATTCTCCAGATTTTTCTGCATAACTTATGTTATTTTCTGTATTTCTTTATTTTTTTCTATATTATCTTCTGTAATTTTTCCTCTATTTTTTCTATGTATTTTTCTGTATTGTTTTCTGTATCTAATCAGTATAATTATCTTCTATATCTCTATGTAAGTAAGCGCTGTAGCTGCAGAATTAACAGCGCCTTATACCACCCCTTATCGCGCAAAAACACCACCAAGCTCGAACCCTAAACCTTTTGATTAAAGACACTCCAAACGTCGACTTAAGCGGTTGATCAATGATGAATTATGTTCTACCACATAAGAGAGCGATCTACACGGGCCAATCTGAGATAAGTTCTGTACTGTACGAATCTATCTACACACGCTAGACTATGGAAACATGACGGCTCGAACGTACATACACCCCTGTAGCAGCGAGCGGTCGATAATTTCTGTTGGCGCTTGAGTATGCGTCTGGTCGACTCGGCATCGCCTGGGTACAGGCATCGATTAGAGCGACCGCCATTCCGTCTCTCGTCGGCGATTTGTTCAGTTACTCCAACAAGCAAACCGTCGCAGTGAGTATATATGATTTTAAAATATTTGAGAGAAAGTAAAAAACCCCATCTATGTAAATATGACCGGAGTATCATTCTACTATTCTCTTGGCATTAGGGATAAAACTGACAAATGATAAACCGATGTTAATTTATAATTTTATTAGCTACCTGTTGGAATCTATTTTACGTGTAGCAATATCGTAATTTATTGTTATACAATTGTGATATACGTATAAATTTTGAATAAAATATAATATAGAATAAAAATTTATATAAAATAAAAAAGGGGTTTACTTATATAAAAATGAGATAAATAAATTCGTATTTTAAGAGGTTATACAGAGCGTCCCTCAAATATGCATATTTTTTTTCGACGACTTGCCACAAACTCAAAATGTAACGAATATACATGATATGGGTATCATTAGAAAGGCCTGCTATTTCTCTTTAAAATAAGTTATAAAAAATTAAAATCAATCAACATTTGTCAGAAACATAGATATTTCCCCGAGACAAGTCATATCACTGACAAATGCTGATATGTTTTATTTTTTCATAGCTTGTTTTAAAGAGAAATAGCAGGCCTTAATGATACCCATATCATGTCTATTCGTTACATTTTTAGTTGTAGCAGGTCGTCGAATTGCATTTTTGGGGACGCTCTGTTGTATATTATTAGATCACACAATGCTCCCACACGTAGAGACTCCATTTTAGGCCATTTATCAAAACTTTTAAGGTGAAATTCCAGGAGATTTCCAGTGAATTTCCTGAAATTTTAAGGCTATTTATAAATATCCTGAGTGAAACAGGCACTTTACAAATATCATGAAAATTCCGGGAAATTTAAAAATATCCTTGATTGTCAAATATCCTGAAATATATATACACCAGCGGCCAAAAATTTGACAACAATTGTACAATTTCCTTTTTTGGTGATTTTTATTTACATATATAGGCTACTTTCATAATTTTGAATCATAATTCACATACATTAAAATAATGATAGGTTATTGCACAAACCAATTGATAACTGTCAATATCTGGTCGGATACCCTCTATTCTGGATCAGTGTCAGACAACAACGAGTTGACGAAGCATCGAGTGCTGCACACTTATTGGGTGGAATGTTTTCGTGAGTTTTCACTAGGCATATCTCCAAGTCATAGAAATTTCTGGGGGACTTCACCTGTTTCTCTATAGAAGTCCATAGCTTTTAAATTGGGTTCAAATCCGGCGACTGTTACGGCTAATCCATAACCTCCGGGATGTTGTCCTTGAAGCACGCCTTTAACATCCTAGGTCTGTGTTTGGGGTCATTTTCCTTCTGAAAAATCCATCGGAAACATAGTGTTATCGACATGAAGTAACATAATGTGCTGCATTACATCCATGTAGGCTTACTAGTTCATCATTGTGTGAATTCACCCCAACGGACAGGGCCTTGAGCGTAGAAACATGCCCAACCGATGACTAAACCACTTCCACCTTTCACAGTCTCTCGCAAACACTTCCATCAAGTCTTCACTTACTCGACGTTGCACGTAAACTCGTCCATCGCTTCCCAGAATATTGAACTTCTCGTCTAACACTCGGTTCCACTGGGGCACAGATCATTTCACATGCACACGCGCCCTAAATAGTCATGCTGACTGAATTTTGACCGATAGGAATAGTTTGTTACTCGCCACCATTCCGAAAAGTAAATGAAAATGTAGAAATATTTTATATAGATCAGATATCAGTATCCGTATACTCTCCATATACTCTCAGGTGCGCTTTACAGACAGAAAAGTATACACGTATTGAAAGATGAAAATGAAACAATAAGTGAAATAATTATGAAATGAATATGAAGAATCCTCCTCTCCTTAATATGCGCCCCACCGGATGTTTACTGGTGTCTTTCTTATGATGTCTCGTGATCGAAAACATCCATCAATGAGCGGCGTCTGTCTGTACTCGAAAGAAGGACCCCACTTGTCTCGTCTCCGGTCTCCTTTTTCGGTCTGCCAGTTCTCGGTTTGTCTCTATGCCTCTCTGTAGATACCTCGCAGTAGTCTCACTATCATGAATGAACAATGCCTTATTAGGCAACCGGTGCCAAAATACATAATTATGTACAATTGATACAAAAAATAATAAATATATAAAATTTAGACATTGTAAAGTATATCAATAACAGTACGGCGAGCACATTTTCCACTCTGAGCTCTCTTCATAGACAATCCTTCGTCCTTCATCGTCACCATCTTAGCACGAATTCCGCAATCCAAACCCTTTCTTGGACCAATAAACACAGAAGAAGCCCAAAATTTTGTCTTCAACTCCGGATTAAAAACAGGAAAATAGTAAAACATCTCATTATAACTCCGAGTATCTATGCTATGGATGTACAAAGAATTATCAAACAAATATTACAAGCCGATTAGGATTCACTGAACTTCTCGATATTATGTCTTGTATGAACCAACAGCTGACTGTACTTCGGTAATGACAATGAGTAAATGTCACGATGGCGGACACCATATAAAATGATATAAAATTGGTTTGTGACTTATAAAAATGTGATGGTACTTAAAGTTGGTTATTATGCCGAAAATATTCGTTCCTAGAGGCCGTTTTATTGGTACGTTGGAGTTTTGTATATCGATAAGAGAAACCTGCGATTCCGGAAGTTTACTTAAACTCGGCGGCAGTACAGCTAGGACATGCACTGTTGATATGGCTATACCATGATTGTTGATACGAACTAGATTGTGACTGTTGATATGGCTAAACCATGACTGTTGATATGACTAGAGCGTGACTGTCAGGAGGACGTAGACCGATACTGTTGATATGACTAGACCGTGACTGTCAGGAGGACGTAGACCGATACTGTTGATATGACTAGACCGTGACTGTCAGGAGGACGTAGACCGTTACTGTTGATATGACTAGACCGTGACTGTTAGTAGGTCTAGACCGTTACTGTTGATATGACTAGAGCGTGACTGTTAGTAGGTCTAGACCGTTACTGTTGATATGACTAGAGCGTGACTGTCAGGAGGACGTAGACCGTTACTGTTGATATGACTAGAGCGTGACTGTTAATAGAACTAGACCATAAACTGTTATATGATTCATACACCGTAAGCCTTACTCACTCTTTCGTCTATTATATATGAGTGAGAAACGACGTAATGTCGTCTCCAAACTAGGATTATCAGACACAGGTGGCTACACACTTGTTGATTGCTAGTCAAACGAACTGATGCTCGGTGTCAGTCTTCTAGAACGAATCATCGCGATAAACCGGATAAGGATATTGAAGAGCGAATCTGGACGATTTTTACACAACCATTAGGTTGCCTGCAAGATATTAATAGTGGTATTGAAAGAGGATGTATCCTCTTGCTTCGCGCAATTCTTGGTAGAACGGCGGAAATTGTTCCGAAATACGGTATGTCGCATGATCCGAAAACCGACTTGGGTTTTGTTTTACGAGAAATCACGCCTTATATATAAATTCTTAGAATCTACAAAACTGTATGTTCGATCATACTCGTGGGGATAACATTGGCTGGCACGGCGAGGAGCGGACGTACTCTAATATACATTTCACGTATCGACTTTCGCTATAATGACATTATTCGGAATAAAACCCGTCGAAGTCGTCATTTCTCCAGCTACATTCGAGTCGGGCAACGCTGTAGTCGTGTTACGGCATTACGCGTGCGTCGTGTGCATCTTGGCTGAAAAATAAATAACAGCTCCGTTGGAAAACGAAGTTATACGACCCTGTATAGACTCGTCTGTATATCGACATGCAGTCTGCTCACACGTGTATGATGCAACTCTAACAGCGTACTCTATCGTAAATGTCTGTATATTGGTATTTATAGGTTGAGTTTCAAGGTCCTATTTTGATGCCAACGCTGACGCGCGAGGGCGACATACAACCAACATCGATATCTAGATGAGTTTAATCCCATTAAAAATCACTGATCAGGCACAGATCAGCGTTCAACAGCGGCCTATCGCCGGTTGTCGTCCATGTCAACTTTGTCTACCTGAGTTCATCCATCATGGCCCTTCTCCCCAACGACTTTCCTTTACCCAGGCGTTAATGTATCTCCCTTTTAAACTGTCAGCGAAGATGTATCGCACTGTATTACGTGGTTAGTTCTTAGTGGTCATCTACTGGTGATAAAATCTCTCGTGAGTAAAATACGACGTCGAAACACGTGTTTCACCAATCCATACACGTATAAGTTGTCTTATTCTAATGGTTCGTAAAAAAATCGTCATTAGCAAATCCGCTTATGCCTGCAGTGGTCAATACTTCACTGCGTCAAGGGTCGTCCTTCTTCAGCATCACGATCAATACGGAATGCGGCTATATATAAAATTATGTGGGTTTTCAAACGATGATCACGACCATGTGATCGCATTATAATATGTATGTAACCATGTTCACGGGTTATAAAATGGTTAGAAACCGCCCAGAAACATTCGAATGGACTCAAAAACAATATTTCCACGTTTGTTACGTAATGCAAATATACCACGAATGAAGAAAATTATAAAAGGGATGTGTTACAGTGGATCTAATTATTTATAATGATAACGAAATCATCGTAGTGTTGAGTTGTGTTACTGCGAGTCTGGGGAGATTTTCGAGCGTCTCCGCGCGCTATCGGCGCCCACTGCCAAAAGTCTGTCTACTTTGTCGCACACCCCGCCGAAGTTGTGATAAATAATGACGATATACAATGGGATGTCGAGACAAAGGTGAAGAAAGTGTTATAAGGAACAGTGCCCTGACGTTCTGGAACAGCCGGGTTACATGCAGGATGTTCTCTCATAACCACACTGCTAGACAAGGGCTACCCAGACTCGTACGGGTCAACCGGATGTAAGATGCTGCTTTTGCACAAAAAACGTCACAGGCAGGATACTGGTGTGGCCGTGGATTCGAAGCAGTGTCTTCCAGGATTCAGATTTGCCGTGCCAGTCTCGATACTCGCCCCCCTACCTTCTCCGAATATTACTCTATAGTTAATTCGTTTGTTCTCGCTGGGTTTTGTCGGAGTCGAATGAGAAATTAGCTCGCGTGGTTTGGCTAGGCGTATTCTCTCTATCAGCCATTAATAATGTAATTCGCAATAACATTGCTCTGTAGGCGCAAGAGACGTAGCACGCTGTAAGCTAATAAACTCGCTGCTCTCAGAGGTACCGGCGCTTGGTCTCTAGGGTGACAACGTGTCCGGCCGCTAAATAATCCATGATCTTGTGGTTTGAAGAGGACATAAAAGGTTGTCGGATCGATTTGTTTTGTTCAGGTGCTCGCTTCAAAATTGAATCAGAGATTCTGTAAGCGATAGAATCCAACGTTTGTTAAAAATATCTGCGTGTATCGGGGTAGGACGCGAGAGTTGTCATTAAATTAAAGTATTGTCGTCATACCACACTTGTCTGTAAATAATAAATTTACCCATTGTATATAACAATAACGCCTAACTGCGTATCGCAGTTCAGCTATGACTTTGTTTAGATAGTTGTAGTATCCCTATACTTTTGCTCCTTGGTCTTTACATATAATTTGTTATTTATCAATTATATGCTGAAGTCTTGAGTCACTCAATAATTAATATATTGAAGATAGAAGTTCTTACAGTCAATAGTGACTTCAGCGCATTTTTGTTTTGGGCTACTTTGATAAAAGAAAACCCCGTCTAATTATAGTATTCAAATACAATTATTGTCGAAGATATAACGTTTGTGCAATCTCGACTTGACATACAAAAACTCCCGTCGATGTTATTGCTATAACTCTTACTCTTATACTGCAATATAACTAGCACAACAACGTACGGAGGTCTACCGTTGTAGAAAAGTAAAAATATCAGATCATAGAAGTTCACATGATTTTCTTCACATGGTTGAACGACGGCTGTCGATTATTTACCCGAGTCGTGATCCATTTAATGTATCGGTATGGGATTGTAGAATGATCTCGGAGTCGTGAACCGGCATGGGGACGGTAGGAGTACTGTTAATGGCGACGGTGGTATCGTCTGTGGTAACTCCGACAACATGCGCCCAGGACCTGATCGATAAACGGGACCCGAAAGAGAATTCATTAGGTCTGTTTGGTTGTATTAGCCATGCCATATTGTGGTTTGTGGTACTATTTACGCTGTTTACGATTGATCGCTTAGTTCGTCTTTATGCTCCTACGTATATTAACAGAGATCTTTTTATCTTGCTTATAATTCTCAAGAAATGAGTATTTGTATAAAAAGCCTTAGTCTCGATGTAGATGCAGTAAATTTATACACACGTAATGGTTCTATTTAGTAGTAAAACTGGAACATTATATTCGGTCCACCACACACACTACATGTAAATTAAATACGTCTTATGGAATGCATTTTCGATACAAGATTTATAATTGGAGTAAGATCTGTATCCTCGATTTACTTGAATCTTTCAGAATGGTTCTTTGTTAAGTCCGATCGCAAGAACGAAGACGGCGATCCGTTTATGATCGACCCGAATGATTTCAACAGAATCCAACCAATAAAAAAATACATCAATCCCCATATTCGTGAAACGGTGTCCGGGAGAACTCCAGTGCCCGTGCCGTTATCGCTGAACTCGACGCGTGGATACCGACATCGCGCGTCTACGTCGCCGCCAGAAGACAACGAAGACGATTCGGGCTCCGGGTGGATGGTCGACGACGAACCCGAAGGTTAGCGAGACTTTATTTTTTTTTTCATAATTTTAACCATAGTTTTATTAATTATATTGACGTGTTAATTTTACAATCATGTATAAACAATGTTGTGCCGACTGCATAATTACATGTTCTCTATTAATTCACGTCGTCGCTAACTAACATTGGCTGCCGCCTTTCTAATGTAGCTAAATGACCCGATCTCCGCGAATGCTTACGTTCACATTATTTTTAGAACTCGGATTGGGGAATTGGGAACGTAGTCCTAAACAGGAAAGACCGAATTTACTAAGTGTCTACGTAAACGCAGTCTCGTCTGTCAAGTCAACCTTCTGACCGACAAAGCCGAGTCATATCTCCGACTAAATGAATACCCAGCCGTCATGATGGATGACTTCTTTACGGCGCTCAAATGACCGGTTTCTGGACCCAAGAGCGAACGCTGCGCGGCAGCGAGTCATGCAAGATTGTCTGGTCATTCAATAGGGCGCATTATGTAAACCGAAAGATGATAAGTCCTTGGGTTTTTAGACACCATCATCCAATAATTGAGATGATTACAGTATTTATATCTCTATATCCTTGACGACCGACAGACGTGAAATGAGCGGTAACCGTTACTGTTATATGTTTATAACGACTATGTGATATAGTCAGTATATATATATATATATATATATATATTGCAGCGTTTAAGTCTGTATCTTTGTGACATTGTTCATTACTAAAACAATGGTTTAATGGAATTGCGACGGTGAATGATCCAAGTGTTTTCTGAATCATATGAGGTCCATGGTGCTTGATAGAATGGTCGAACCTTGAAGTTGTATGCGTTATGTCAGTTATATGAGTTATATGAGTGACGTCAGTTATATAAGCTATGTGAACTACGTGAGTTATATGAGTAATGTGAGTTTTATGAGTTACATGCACTGGCATCGTATACTTACTTCAATCTGAATTTAATCACCTTTTGCGGAATGAATACATTGCCAGGCGCGTTCTAGGAATTTCAGTATTATCCGTGAGTAAGCGCTTATTGAAAGAACGGTCAGGTAATTTTATGGCTGGTCTATGGTCTATTCGGCTGCTGTTGTTTTGATTGCTAAACAACTCGTGTTTTTACGCGCTCGAACAGTTCATTAAAGAGCGTGTTTCAACAAAAATAGTTCTGCATTCAAACCTGTCGCATTAGATCAATATACACTTCCGGCTTCAATTAGAAACAGATCGATCAACGCAGTTTTAACCCGATAAGTATAGCTCGCCCGAGTTGCAAAAATACATCGCAGATAGCGCGTTGAGGAGAAAACGTTGAAGTGCAATTAATACGTACAATTCGACCTTTCTCCTGCCATTTACCGTCTACACGTTGACGTGCTCCACATGACAAACCCGACAATATAGCGTTAGACGGGAAACAATCGATCGTACATACGCGCCGTAATCCGGGTGGTTGAACACGCCCAGTGGGACAGACTGCTAACAATCAACAGCAATGTGGCCCCGTTTGCAGAGACGAAATTGGAATGACTCTATATATTTAATATTTGTTTGTCGTTTAATATCGCACATTCTCGAAGATATATATATATATATACACTTTTAGGAATGTGCAATATGTGTTATATTGGGTGGGCCAAAAAAGGAAGCAGCGTGTTTAACAATGGATTTTTTTCAACATTTTCGTATTTCTAAATTCACAGACATATTGTCCATCATATGTTTTGTGCACTCTCAAACATCAGTATGAAATATTAATACTTCTACAATAGGCACCACTTTACCAGCCCATAACTGCAGTTGCTAATATTTTTTGTTTGAATTTTGGTATAGTTATATATCTGCTTTAACTGAGTGACTGCTGCAAAAGCAATGTTCTCAAAATGTACACTTATACCTGTGACATCATGCTAAATACAAATTTTAAGCAAAAATTGTTTTAACTGCTTCTGATCATGCCTTCTTTAAAGGATTTGTCAGTAAAGTAGAGAGCAAGGCTGGTCAGCAGTACGACGGTTAGACGAATTCCCGAACAAGCCATACACACGTGGCGGACTACACAAGATCATACGAGAGTTAGACACAACTGGTACAACAGCGGGTATCAGGAAAATGTGGCAGCTGTAGAGGAATTAATGCCGAGTCTATTTGACAACCCTGATTCTCCGTGAGAGATCAAGAAGCACACAGGTATATCAAGAATCTTGGTAAGAAGAGCGAAATAAAGTTTGATTTAAGCCTAAGACACAAAGTCCAAGAACTGATTGATAACAACAAGGTGCAACGGCCTGAACGCTCAGTAACAGATATTATTACTTGACAGGCAGCCCCGACGTTCTGTTAGAAAAATTTAGTTTACAGATGAAAAGTTGGTTACCGTATGGTCACCAGAAAAAATGTCAACGAGAGAAGTTCTGGTCTGGTAAAGTGGTCAGTTGTAGATGACCGTCAATTCCACAAGTTTAGAACACCGGATTTTATAACATCCTTCGGTAATTTTAGTTGTTGATTAATATTTTATTCTGATAATTAACACTGTACAAAAGATATGATGGATAGATATGTCTGTGAATTTAGAGATACATTGGTTGAAAAATGTACGAGATATACATTGTTAAGCACGCTGCTCCTTGTTTCTGGCCCACCCTATATATA
>WURV02183263.1:0-13063 GCA_011762755.2 Epimenia babai | reverse complement strand
ACATCATCTTGTCATTATTGACAAAGGGATAATACGGCACTCTAAATAAAGCTTTATTATTATTATTATTATTAAAAAACAGACGAAATTTTGAGCAACCGCGAGTTATCACAATTGTTGGGTGAATGCAATAAATCATAGGGGCGGATCCGCCACAAACATACATTACACTGTTACTCAGTAGTGAGCACGAGTAATCTGACCATAGACTTGTTAGCCACGGCGGCAGAAAAAGCATTAGACATACCGTCACTGAGCAGTCAGTGTCCAGCGTACGTGCGGGGAGAATTAAAGAGCGATCCCACGCATGGCAGAATGCTAACTTGAATACAAATACTCGAGTTATCGAATAAATATCCGATTTACAACAGAAGCTATCCAGATGCCAGGTACCGACTCTCTCATGAGATCAATGACGTCAAGGGTACTAAAGAATTTTTTCTGCGCTGATGAAAAGGGCAGTATTTTCGTTGAAAAAAAGTTTTACCAGAACACCTCTATGGCAACCTCCAGCAGCCACTGCGGTTTTGCTTTAGCATCCTAACTGGTAATTTTACTACTTGATTAAAGATCTTTGTGACCTTAGTGACTCATACAACGCGACGCCAAAAACAAACATTTTTAACAAGTACATGTAACATGGGTCAATTAAAAATTAGTTCCGTTAGCTTCGCGATCCGTATGTCAGTCGTGTGTAAATAAACGATGACTTGACGAAGACCAGAAGCAATCTCATACCTTTAGGAAAGACATACGATATGATTTGGAGCTGCAGTATCGTAAACAGGAAACAAACTGTCCTGTAGCCGCATGTCGATCACCTGTTGGTGTCTTATTCTTACATGCTAGCTACAAGAACCGTAGCTCACGTTAAACAACCAACGAACTGACAAAGCCATGTCACGCGATAAAGATTTGGTTTAGTCACGCGATATCCGTCTTTCCCCACCAGAGGTCATCAAATAACGAAAGTTAGTCGTTCATGAGCTTACAGCTAATATTCCCATGCCCTTTATCGACGCTACTCTGCTCTCGATCGACAATTGAGACAAATTGGCCAGTCCTCAAATTCAGGTCCCTTTGTGCTGGAGTATACATGCTATTCCTTACCCTTTCGTAAGGCCAACACTAACATAGATTACAAGAGAGAAAGAGAGAGATAATTTGTCGCCACATACAGCAAGTGATGTGTCTCCAATGCTGTAGCTGGAAGGCTCGACTATAAAAATGAATATTAGTAGTTTTTGAGGTCCTAGCTCATTAGTCGCTTCTAATCGTACTGGCAAACTGAACGTTCCTACTGGCGCCGGCTGTGACTGTCTGGCGGAGGGGCATGGTGATGACCGTAAATACATCAATCTGTCATCAGTCTCCACGATGACGTCAGCGTAGTAGAAGTGAAATAGGAATAGACTGCGGGTAAACGCTCGATTGATTCGTGTTAATCGACTAGCTTTATCATAAACGGTCGCGTTGACCGGGACAATGGTATCGGAATATTGGGGATTACCTGCTTTGTGACGTATGTGACGAATTAAAGTGGTCAGACGATTAGCCCATCCTTCTGGTCCTGAGATATCGACAATAACTAATGCCGTCTGCTTCATCGCGGGATATCAGGTCCAAGCGTCCCGTTCCTAGGGACACCAAAATAGACGATAATCGTCCTCATATCAACACTTCTAGTAGCACAGAGAGGCTAGACGAAGTCAGTAGCGGTGGATCAGTTGAACGAGATATAAGTATCGACGATGTTATCTGCGACTTTAATAGCGTCATCTCAACCCCGCGTCGAATTGCTTCCGATTAATTGCTCGAGGCGGTAAGACGAGACAGGAAAAGCCTCGTATTTATTGGTTCGATTGTCAGTGTCGCGATGCTAAAGTGATCTTACGTAACTCGATAACCGGAGAGTAAAAGGCCCTACTAGAATTTACAGGAGCAAGAAATTGTCCATGGCGCATTTGTCGCTAAAAGCTGCCCGAGGAACCGAAAATACAACGAGATTGAGATTTCTCGAATGAGGGAGTAACACCCGAGATAAAGCCGATTTATTAGCCTGACCGTGACTTCTCTGATCATCTTTGGAAGCTTGATAATATCAGGAATCCGGGAATTTGATAAGGCAAATTGAATTAAGAAGTGTGGCGACTGTGAAATAACTTAACTTTAGGTGTCGGAGCCCATATAACCCAACTTTGTGATCTTGACTGTGACTTCTCTGATAATTTCCGGAAGGTTGATAAAGTCAGGAATCAACCAGTCACAGACTCAATAGACACAGAATAATTAGCTGCCGGTTAACGGTGACGTCTATAACTTACGTAGATCATCCGAGAACAGCCATCAGTTATTTACAGTCATCGATGAATGTGAGTCTTCATGGCTGCAAGCTATACAACAGTCACAATTTGACTTCCTTACTCACCGATTTTAGCGAAACTGGGCAAACCCTCCGCAAACGCATCAATGGCCACAAATCAGACATCAGAAACAATCGAGATCAGAAACCAGTCGGAGAACACTTCAACCCCCCACTACACTCTTTAAACGACCTCCGCGAGGCAGTTCTGAAGCAAGTCATGGACCAAAGAAGACCTAACAGACAAGTAGATGAATGACAGATTAGTTCTCACTTTGACTGCATTAACCTAGGACTAAACAGGGACTTAGGTTTCATGGCCCACTATGTATAAGTTTCACACTCGCATTTCCACACGATATACTATTATGTTATAATCACGCTGACGTCTTCAATATTTATCCTATTTTTCATTTCACACAGTTTGTATTCTTTTGTGCTTTCTACCGTCACCACAGTCGCCACTAACTGTCCATCCGCATATCACATTTGGGAGCATTCAGGCCGCCACACAATACTTGTTAGCCTACCCTTTTGTGTCTAGCTCTAACATTGATCTGTATCACCTGTATACTGTTAGATGTTAATTTTATATAATTTCAGTAATTAAATTAAGTATTAGACCATTAGGCTATTGTTTCGTGTAAAGTGTGTTTGACAGCTCTGCTAGTAATTACACTCTGAACAAATAAATGTCAAGTTCAAGTTAAATTTATTCTCATTTTTATCACACAATATAAGCAATACATCTTTAATAACAACAGACCTGCTCGGGCGCCTAGTGGCGCATGCTGCAGGCATATAGTTGACTCTATGTGTACCGGTATTTATTATGATGGCTAAGGTGTTCTTGCATACCTCTGATTTTTTATCATTTAGTTCTTTATTTCTTATACATGTGACTTGCCTTATTTATAAATTTAGCTAAATCTTTCAATAGCCTAGGATTATTACTATTTAGTAAGTCACGCATTTTTTCGATTGTTCTAACATGTGGATGACGATAGTAATACTGAGGAATATATTGAAGCCGCAGTGGTTCGAGGCGTTAACATTTCAGCAGGAAATGTGCATCGTCCCCTACTTCGTCATTTCATAACCTCGTTCTGCCCGATATAGGCTGCTTAACACGTTTCCCACCTTTTATGGTCTCGACTCACCGCTTTATATTCTATTCACGTCCACCAACACCACGCTGTTTTCTCAACCAATCACGCTATCGCTACATATCTCGTGTATATTTTCAACTACAGTGAAACCTGCTCTAACGACCACTCGTATTCAGCGACCACTCGTCTTATGCGACCGCCTTTTGGCGGTCCGAAACGTTTTCGGTATATAAGTACACTCACTGTATTAAGCGACCACCTGTCTTAAGCGACCGTTTTACGTCGGTCCCGCGGACAGTCGCTTAATGCAGGTTTCACTGTATTAACTTCACAAGCTACACATGTCAGTTCAGTCGTCTAGTACCACCAACCCACGTCGATCATTTAGTATAAATTTTCCGTATTTTACATGTTGATCCATTTCATTCCATAAGCCTAAAGAAGCATATTACATATATGCGGAAGCTCGTTTATGAACAAAATTCATTAGTTTCAAAAGGTGTTACCCTTTCTTTCCGTACTTACTCAGCGAGTACGCCATACTAGAATAAATTCATCAATTAACATCGCTTTGTAGTGGTAGGAAAATTAACAATTACATTTGTTTTATAGATTTCGGAAAACTTGCAATTTTATTAATCGATCTCTTTTGCTCTATAAATAACGACATACGTGGATAACTACAAAATTGCTGAGCCTATTTATGTTCATGTATAATAATGTAGAGCCCCATATCCGCTCAAACGGGCTCGCGAATGGTTCTCATCGTTACTCAGACACAGCGCTCGCTAATAACAATGCTTATGAGCTGAAGAGTTCAGTAACAGACTGTAATAGGCGGGTCTATCTAGTATTACCATGGCGGAAGCAAGCATAAATAGCAATGACTACTTCGTTAATAAACACCCCGATACCTCCCGGTCATACGCTATCGACACTGAATTATATCTGTCTATTGGAGTCGGGTAATATCTGTACTCATACAGTACATGGCTCTGAGCTGTGGGTAGCGACGAAATCTGCTAGGCTAGAACAAAAAATGATCGGCTATTACAAGGGTGTCTCAAATTTAGGTAAAGTACACCGACTAATCTCGTCGGCGGCTAACTTAGAGACCGCCATGAGCAGGCGGGGTTTAACGCGCTTTTTGCCAAAAAAAAAACCCGACACATGTACTACATTTGCTACGCCGGGTATCGATCTCCAGTCTTCTGGGTATTAATTTCAACCATCTAACTACTACACCATCTGCCCGACACCCTATGGCGTGAATGTACACGATGCGTCCACGAGGATTTCTGCTACGGTTAACCGCATTATACTTTGTTGGATCGCTTGTCTACACCGACGAGGACATACGAGGATTTTATTTTTGTTCGGTGATAGAATGAGCGTCTGTTACTTCATATCTGCCCAGACATAAATTTGGTGCCGTTTTCTTCGTTCCACAATAGCTATACAATATAATATTTTAACGCCATATATACGCAAGGGATGTTATTATGCGAGCATTTACATATTGCGGAACTTTCTAAAAAATTTCTTCGCGTTATCCCAGACTGACTTTCCGTATTGCATTGCCGGACTTGTTAACCTTCGTCCACTAATATTGTGAACATATTGCAATGCGTTTACTGGCGAAGTTGTCTCTGTTATAAGCAACATTCCATCCGCCATAATACACACTGTCATCCGTATTTAGCGAAAAACGTCAGAGAGAAGACTGTTTCTCACAACTCTTTAAATAAAATTCCCCGCCCCCACAAAAACTACGATCTTGAACGTCGTAGGGGTTGAGACATCCCCGACATTCCATTGGCTAAAAACGCGCAGCTAAGTAATCCCATATGTCCGGCATTTTTGTTATCGCGAACCAACTAAATTGACATATGCATTGTATTATGATTTTTATTTTGCCAATTTATTGTGGTTTTGAACTAGTTTATGACATTTTATTTCGAAATTGTGCGATTCTCGTTAGGTCCCGTATTCCGGATATTTCAGGAGCGAACCAACTTAATGAGTTACGTATTGCATTATCATTACATTGGTTAGTCAACTAACAACGGAATTGTCTATAAATACAGGTAGCACCTTCAAATTTCCTTCACAACCACGTGGGTTTGCGTATGAACAAATCTAATCCTGACGTGGTTGGGGTAATTTTAACTAAAATCTGCTCAACAACGCACGGTTGTGTTATAAAGTATTGACGCCCTTTGACTTCTCATATGTAACTTCTAAATAAACATCTGCATACGGAGCCCGACGTAGAGAGATAAACTCCAGACTTAATTATATATAAACATAGATATACAATAGCACGGACATTGTAGCGTCTACTGCTGGTCAGAGCTGTATAACAGTAACGATGCGGAAAATATAGATCGCAACTTGTTCCACAACGATATACCGGTATTTAGGGTATTTTTAAACCGCGATATCGCGATATCGGTCAGAATCGGCTCCAATTCTCACCGTTACGTCTACAAGGTGGAATTTGTCTCTCAAACCGTTCCACGCTGCAATAAGAAACAGAAAGAGTGTCTATCGAGACTTTACTCGATCGGGATATTCACCGCATATATGTTCGAGTAGATACCATTATACCCTTAACCATCATAGACTCTCGGGCTAAAATCACAAATTTATTCCCGTTATAGCCTTTGGGTTTTGAAGCTGCTGAAAACAACCATAACCTAACCCTAACATAACCCTAATTGTCTTTGTTTTATTGCATGTTGTGTTAGTATGTGAGCTTTATTAATGCGTTGATGTAGCATGTTGTGATAGTCGACCCTTTGATAATCTGGAGAGGCTATAATGGGAAAAAATAACGGGGGCTGTAATGGGTATAAATCAGAGAGGCTATACTGGGAATCGCCTAATTAGTATAACAATAAGGGCTATAACGGGAACGGCTATAATTGGAAGTTCCCATTTGTTCAAACGTAAATAATGTAACGTGCCAATCGACAGGTCCATGAATCGTTTCGATGAACGAAAACAGTCACAGAAGTTTCCGTGAATCATGTTACACGCCTACCGTGCGCTGGCTATATGGCGCAATAAAAGAATTTACCAGTATCGATATAAACGAATATTTATGTAAAATGCGACATGGAAAAGGGTAACGCAACCACTTTTGTATTAGCGAATGGCGTATGATGGAACTGTACTAAATTGTTCCCTTCACGTCGCGATTTGCAGCCGCTGTTGGCTCTATTTTTATCTCATCTTTCTACGGTCAGATTTGTTCCAACGTTGTATAGTATGGACTATTTCCAATGGCTATTTTATCGCTTATTTCCCGACTGCGAACACAAATAGTGTATCAGTGCGGGGAATGTGGTATGCTCGATAGAAGTTTAATGGTATAAATTTACAGTACCGTTTGTCCCGAATTGAATTACGTATCATGCGAAACAAAGTCACACAAAAGAGTACAGTTACTTTACTGCGATTGTGATAGGACCAGTTTGGATGCTGTTTAGTATCTTTTCGTCCCTACCTGTTTACATATCACAAGGGTGTTAAATAAACATGTATCCACTGTATATATTAACATGTACAGTATGTATTATTAGAGGACGGTTAGAGTAGTGAATAGATCGTCATAATTTATTCGAGACGATCCTCCGTATCGAAAGCTGTAGCTTTTTTCCGACCAAAACGCGTTTTTAAGTTCGTCTGCCCAGAGAGAACCCTTGCAGTATAGTTATACGTCAGAGCCTCTGCCGTCTAACGTGTTTCAGATGTCGCCGTGGCGCTTACCATATCGCTCCTTCATCGTCTCATTGTAAATTATCATTAACTGTCACATATTGAGCGTAGTGCGCGACACGTGTAGGCGTTTTGAACGAATGGCGTGCATGGGCGAAGATATCCACACGCTAGATGGTTTTCACTCCGGTGTGTTTCCTACCTCTATAACTGAGGCCAGCCCTTTTCGTGTTAACCATAGGCTAGCTTGCAAACGGCTAATAATGGCCGAGAAAGCATTCCATACACATATCCAAATAGTGATACATTCTCGATGCCTAGATATCGATCTAGAGATTACTATAATACGGCTGTCGTTCGTTAGACTCATAGTTACTATTTGTTATAATAGTCCGCTACGTCTATACCAAGACAAAATGTGTATATTTTTCTGCTACGCCATAATATTTAACGTGTATTATTGCAAATCGTTTATCCGCTTCTACAAATTTCTGGGTAAATTTTTGCTAACTTCCGTATTTTGGAACCGGTTGCCTAATAAATATTCTCATATCAAAAAATAGGTATTCATAAACGGATAGTAATAATGAGATGCCGATTTGATGATATTTGCTAGTGAGCAGCTGTTGACATTCACCGATGTCATCTAAGCATATTCACTGCGCATGCTTCAAGCAGTTCTATTGTCTGTATGTATTTCTGTAAATAAGTATTTGATTCATTCAAAGTACACATATGATAGTAAAAACTAAAATACATTCAGTAGAATTTTGTAAACTATTATAATTAATGTATTTCTACGCCCCACACGTGAGTCAATAATGATTAGGCTATATCACGTAATGAGGTATGATGATATTACCGTGGTGATTATGGAAACGCAGGCTTACAATGTAGTTAAATAATACTTGACATGTGCCATGTAATGCAGAGTCATTAATGAATAGCAATTCCTGCGAATATTCTACTTCAATATGATATGGAATAATTAGTTACGAGCATTCAGATGAATATTTTAGTGCAATTCTGATTCAATGCAATCGAGCGACCCACTATATTTATCGATTAGTTATTTTTCTCGGCCTCCCGTCGTGCTAATTAATAAATGACGCTCAACCTCATGAGAACCGACTCGGCGCTGTGCGCGCGGGCTGTAAGTTCGAAGCTGAACTAGACAACCTTGCAAGTTGCCACGCGGTTAGACAAAAACGACCGTTCTCGTTTCTAGACCATTTTCGATGTCGCCTCGAATGCTGTTATTCATCCGCACGGTGACTTTACACGAAAATATATTATAATTTGCGAGAGTATGTCAAAACCGGAAAATAATCAGTCCATACTCAATATATCTAAGTACTCCCAAAGCTCGACTAATCTCCCTTAGCTTCACGCGTTCTGACATTCTCGAGGCCCCCACTGCGGACAGTGTGCTCCCAGAGTGACAAACTTCTCGCATGCCAAAAAAGCAGCTTATTTCTCTCAGGGTGGCGAATTCTCTCCCGCTGGACTTCATTAACTTCATTAAATGTGCCACACGACCGAGATTAAGAATTTGGGGATTTTAATACACGAAAAGTCTAATTAAAAGACTATAGTCTACTCGATTCTTAATACTAGCGATTGAAAATTCAATAAAAGTTTTACCTTTAGGGGTAAAATTCACCCCTACCGGTAAATTTTGCAAACGACTTTTTCCCTCAGTGCGACCTCACATTTATTCAGTTTACCAAAGCATGTCTGACACCCGAATATCTATCACCTGTGAGTATTTGAATTGTTTTATCGTTCATTGATAATGAAATTATCATAAAACAAATGTAACGTGCTCGTGAAGCGAGTTACTCCAGGAGTTATGATTTATAAAGCGATACTGTCCGTTCTTTCGCTTCGTACACTCACAGCAGAATCCACACAACGTTTATATTTAGTTCTCTCTTAATTCATCGACGTATTGTCTGCCCGTGTGTATTTTCCGAACTGACAGACATTCACTGATGTACGTCGACCATACCGGTGTTCTCGAGCGTTGAGACACTAATCATACACCATCTATGCGCCCGGAGAACCGCGTGTTTTCCTCACGTAGAGGAATTCGTGGATATATCTGCATTCCGGTTCATCAGACTGCTCAATGTCGCTGATTATTTATAAAATGGTCTCAGGGAGCCAGCCAGAGTGCAGCGTTATGGATAACTCGCGGATGGCTTCTTCGCGCTGAGTTTTGGCGACGGCTTGCGAAAAGTTAACACCACGAGAAGGAAAAGTTCGCGTAGGGTTAACATAACGTTAACGCAATGTTGTGTTACGTTAACATCTCCTTTCGTTACGTTACCGCCGGGATACGGTAACGCTACTTTAATGTCGTGTTACGTTAACGAATCAGAGTGTTTTTAGGGAATCGTTCAGCACCAACAAAACGCATTCCTATATGCACTGTCAATCTCAACAGAGGTATATTGAAAATGCCAAAAAAAATGTTGAAATAACTTTGCTTTCGCGAAAATTCGAATTTCTATAACACTATGGGCGTGGTCCCATGAGCAGCATGTCACAATAGAAAAGAGTACATTAAATTCAGTACACTCCACTTAGAAAGCGACGTCATTATTAAAATATGAATACATATCAAGTTGTTCTTATCGTATATATTGCCCAGTGTTTCGTTTAAGGTATGTGTTTTCCCATTTGGTTTGTTTAAAACACCGATTGTAAGCATCGATTTGTTCCTAAAAAATGATGCGTTAGTTTAAGTGAGGCTATCTGGAAATGGGAGGAGGGAGTGTCAAAATTGGGTGTCATGATTACGCGCGTTTTCCGTATCAGGCTATAAGAACCGCAAAGGCCTATCTCGCGGTGTGTAAGTCGGTAATTCTCTGGAACATAGCGCCTCGAATAAATTACTTATTCGACTTCGACTCACATACACTGTATATGGTTTATCTACTATACAGCGATATAGTAAGTATCATGTGCACGCGCGTGCGCGAGAGAATGCATATATATATATAATATATATATATACCTATTAAGTATAATAGCATTGACTTATAAAGCGTGAAATACGAAATATAAGAATATAAGAATGTCATCGTGGCTGGTATTGATGTAATATATTGCTGGTCAGTCTGCAATAGACGTTACAAACAGTGCGCTTGGGCCTTTATGGTCCCGAGGGGTCCGCGAGGCAACGTTTGGTTGCATTGATTTTCATTCTAAATTAAATTCTGAACACATCCGTCTAGTAAGGAACATGATCCAATCAAATACTATATCCTGAGAAATATATTATTGATGCCATGGCTTTCGCGGCTATAGGAACGGATTGTTATAGACCGTGCAGACAGCGAAGACAAAGTGCGTTTCTAAGTAGTTCAATAAAATTTTGAATATTCGTTACGAGTATCATATGATAATTTATACCGACCTCTGTGATAATTCTGACTTCACACTCCGGCCTCAATGTAGTTTATTCCATCCTGACAATTCAGGGCGGAAATGATATTAAGAAGCCACTAACGCAGCCAATATCTAACTTTTTAGTCTCATAAACTTAAAAATACATATGTATTTAATTTTACGCGTGTACCAGAAATAGAAATACATTGTCCAAAAAATTCGCCATAATTTATACTAAATGCGGCTTCATAGAGAAACAATGCAACCATCGCGCGCAACGACGGTCAATGAAACTATGTACGCGGTTGGTTATGCGAGCGACTCTTTATACACGGAATTCTCGGGGATAGCGTCCAATGAAGACGTTATACTTGTAGCGCCCTGTCGCTTATGTCAGCGGAGCATCGACACGGTATTTGATTTGCGCGAAGGCGTGCACACGTGTATAGCTTCAGATCGGAAACGTGATCCCAAGTGACGGTAAAAAGGCGACGCTTCAACGTGGTATCGCTACATCGTTCACCACTCAGCATGGAATAAGTGTTCCTTCGGGTATACGACTCAAAAAGGTTTTAGAGGATGTTTAAATATCTTAACGCCTCTGTGACGTGTAACAGTAATAACGACGACTTAACCCCCGATATTGCTGGATTTTATTGGTTGTGCAACACGTGTATTTGGGCTTCAATTTCCTTGAGGTTAAATATTTTATTCGTTTGCCGCTTTCGTGAAGATTTGCTAATGTGAAATATTGGGAAAGTAGTCGACATAGTTGTAATTATCATGAGTATGTGGGGGTGAATTTCTACCTTAGCCAGTCGTATGCAGAGATTTTATTATCATTAAATACATCTATTATTTTCAATCTCACTTATCGACAGTGTCTCCTGTGCTTGGAACTTTTGGAAGAAATGTCGTACGATGTTCGCCTCCTCACCTTCTCCGAAAAGGGTCTATTAGCTTCTATCATTCAAAGGGACACTGCCACGTTTTAGGTTATGTACCATATTACATTAGTTCGCAGAACATGCGGAGTATATTATATGTCAAAATGATATTATGACGTGGATAAGTTCACTCATAAGACAATCACATTTCAATTATTAATATATACTGGGATAATTACCGGTGTAACATCTGATCCAAGCTAGCATAAGAGGGAGCCAGAAAATGTACAAGTAAACCAAAAGAGGTAGGGGAACACTTGACGAAAAGCAAAGAGTGACTTGAATGACACCTCATTTCTTTTAATGAGCAAAGATGCTTGTGACATCAACCGTAATCTAAAGAACCGTTGAGATCTAGTCAATAATATATGAAGTAACAGCCGCCGAAATTTTATGATTTTTGTGTTGGATAGAAATGAAATTGGATAGACGATGAAATTGGAGTCCCGTTAAAACTTTAAAGTCTGTGTGTTTCCAGTAAAAATACTATTAGATGTATGACCTATAGACAAAATTCGTTTGCTAAAGTAAAACTCACTTTACACATGCTTTTTAATGTGAATGTCGTTTTCATATAATTGGCTTAAAACACAATTTTTACACGTTCCCGAGAGATACATATAAGCTTAAATATGGTGTAGGGCATACCGCGATAACTAGTTAATATATAATTTAGAGCAGAGCAACGCCTGCGTTGAACTGCTGAAGTTGGATTGCAGTTCTTGTTGACCAAACCAATCGACGACAATGACTTAGCGCTTCTTTCGTGTCAATCTCATATTTGTAACCTGATTCAGTATTTTGAATCTTGATCAAGTGGCTGACTAATGATAAGAACAATGCCGCACGTCGTTCCCGCCATCATCGCCGCATTAATCTCAATTTCGACATCCGAATTATCGATAGCCTGTCGGAAATCGTGATATCGTCACTTATATGTTACGTATTAAAGCTTGCAGCATTCCTCGCTCTTGGCGTGGTACACCAATTTGGAGGGGGATGCGTTCGCGCCGAGATTGATGACCAATTTATATTGGCTGTAACTGCCGGAATGGCTGATGGAATCATGATGGAAAATGCTGCGCATATCGTGACATATTTTATTTATGATTCTATACGACAACAGTGTGGCATTTTAAGACATCGATCTCGTGGAAAAAATATATATTGCGTACGCACGTTCGGTTGGGGGTGTATATCTTATGGAGATAACTACGACATGGCGAACAGGTTAATTCAATATAGCTTTGTTTAAAGTGTCATTATATATATATATATGGGGGCAGCTGGCGTAGTGGTTAGAGCGTTTAACTTTGAACCAAGGGGTCCCTGGTTTAAATCCCGCTCTAACCAGTATATTAAGTGTGGCGTTTTTCGGGCTGGAAGCGCCTTAAGCCCCCATTGCGCTTGGGGGTCTGGGTTACCCTTACAGTGTGGTTCTGTTAGGGTTTTTTCCCTCTGACGTTTGCTGTGCTTCAGATGCTCTATATATGATCTCTATGTCGCTTACCTCTCCGCTATGTCAT
>WURV02183252.1:0-13063 GCA_011762755.2 Epimenia babai | reverse complement strand
GCCACATCTGCGTTTCCCTGTCCAAAACCCCTTCTACCATAATCGAGCAGTCTACAACTGAGCCGCCCATAGCTATCGGCACATCATTTGCTACCGATATAATGAAACGCAACAGACAACTGATCCTTATAACGCGTGAGACTGTAACATCTTTTACTGTTGCCACCATAGTTGCAGACGAGCGTCGCGACACCATTCGCGAAGCCTTAATTGCCCATTGCTTGGAAATTCGTCCCTTATCTGGCCCCCCTGCCATTATTGGCACGGATTCCGCGCCCTGTTTCGCATCTTTAAAAAATGACCCAATCCTGCAATCTCACGGTCTGTCGATTGAAGTTGGTCGCATTCATAACCTTAATAAAAATCCGGTTGCTGAAAAAGCTATCATGGAATTTGGTAATGAATCGTTACGCTTCAACCCCGCTGGCGGGCCGTTAAGTCCGCTTAACGTGGCAATTGTCACTGCCCGTCTCAACTCTCGCATTAGGAACCGCGGACTCTCCGCCAGAGAAATGTTGACTCAACGAGATCAGTTTACCAATGCCCAGCTACCCATGGCAGATAGGAACTTAATAGATCAACAACACACTCTTCGTTGCAAAAATCACCAGTATAGCGAGTTATCCAAAGCCCCCAAAAGCAAAGGACGTCGTACACCTGAGACGGAGATACAGGTAGGAGATCTTGTATATATCAAGAGAGATGGAGATAAAACCCGCGCACGAGACCGATATCTCGTGGTATCGGTCGATGGGCCATGGTGCAATGTACAGAAGTTTTCGGGCGAACAACTTCGCTCTGCTTCATATCGCCTCAAACGTTGTGAGTGTTTACTTGTACCATCCACAACCCACGAAAATTTCCCTGCCAGGACCAGACATGATGACGACACCGACGACGATGATCAACTCGGCGAGTATTCTGCCAATAACGGCGAGAGAGTCTCCCGTGACTCATGGTTACGTGACTTTTCTCCTCCCATACCTAACGTTTTATCGACTTCCTGTGACTCCCACCAAACGGTGGTTACTACTAATATTTCGGACCATAATGATAATTCATCCAATGCGCAGCTTATCAGCTTGTACCACATGTCGCCACCCCCAGCCTCAATACATATTCCCAGACCTCATTACAACACGAGAGCGAAAACCCTCGCCCTCAACGCAGTACTAAAACGCCTCGTCGTTTGTCCGATTATGTGCCTAACCGAGTATAGATATATAGATATCAATAAGAGTCTCAGTTACTATATAAAAGTCGAGATATTATTCACTACAGAAATCTAACCCTCCCCCTCTAAAATATATACACTATTTATTTAAAAATATAATTCTGTGATTTAGATTTATTAATTGTTATTGTGTTACACTGAGAATATATAAGTCCTTAATGAAAATTAATTAGAGTTCAAAACGTTCGTGAGCTCACGGTTTTCGTTGGGGCCCGTCCACAAAGATCACGATATACAGCAATCGGTTTTCCGTGTCGGTGTCCCGTATCGTGGTCTTATATCGCTGGTATTCCACCGAATAGTTCGTTGTTTATGCGTATTTGTCAGTCTTGACGACAACTTGACTCTTCGAAACATTCCGATTCAAGTGTCCTTGGTCATACTGACCAACTTTAAAGGTTGGGAACTAATCCCTTAAAACAACACTTTAAAGTTCCGCGAGTCCTACAAACCCTTCTCCTGAATATCCCGTGTTGACTGCTTTCTTTTCAATCTGCGTATTCTGGGCCCGTCACTTCTTGGAACCATTCGCTCATTTTCTACTTTAGATTTCCCCAATATATCTAATATATAGCATATTACTGTACATTGGGTAAGACACCCACTACAAATCGCACGGCGCTAACGTTGGGGTAGGGTGATATTACTCATGCACTGTGTATGCACTGTATATGTGTATGCACTGTGCCTAAAATGCATTAACCCCACTAATAGTTGTAACAAACATATCAGGTGAACAGGATGCTGTCAGCACCAATACATACTGACTTTGTGTTAACTAGTTAACTGCTTGTCCAGAAAAATCCTATTTGTTCTGTGTCATCCATATCTCCTAAAATATTTCTGAAGAGTATATAGATAGGTTGATATTTGCGCTATAAAAATATTTCTACGTTACATTACATTATCGGGTATACCTGATGAAACTCAAAAAGGAGTATAGATGCGCATGATTTTTTAATTGTCGATTAGTTTATTCTACAATGTATAATTTATTCTCACCGCGTTGACATCTTGTTCAGACGGTTATTCATTGTAAGCGTTCCATATAAAACCCGTTATTATCGCTCCTTAACATATAATATTTCTAGGTTGCTATTGATAAGCTTGTCACAAGTCATGTCGTTAAGCTTTAATGAGTTCTATGTATCTATCCATGGTGGAAATATTACTTACCTGTTGTCGGATATCGACATTATTAGCATTTATGAAATTATCCTTTATCGGTACCTCTAGGTTAATAGCAGTTACGAAACCGAAAATGAAAATAAAGAACAAGCAATCTGTAGCTAGTAAAAGTGTTGTGGTTTGTCTGTTAGTGTACAGTAAATATTACTTTAATACAGTATCTAACACCTGTAACCACTTTATCGTCCCATGATAATCCAAGGTAAATTTATTTATTTGAACGATTGCTAAAACGTGTGTTTATGGAAGCTGCCATTTTGAAAATAAAACGCCTCCGGCACTAGTAAAGATTCGGATTGCCAAAGTGGTGAGCACTTTCGGAAAATCAATATTTCATTGGTTATAAAAAGCACCCTTTTCGTAACGCATTGTCATTGGTTTAAACAACTCGTACGGTTTTTTGTTACATTGTTAAATTGAGTGAGTTCTTCTCACAGGGAGTTACGTGATATTAGAATCAGCTCAGAAAGTGTATTTAAGCAGGGTAATAGTCAGAGTCGAGGACAGAGCTTCCTGAGACGTCTTGTCGCTGTCGGTCGGTCACGCGTTAAAAGTTAACGTAAATCTGTACTAAGGCTGTACTCTAAAGTAGACTCCATTAAGAATAGAGAATACAGGTACGTAAGTACTTTAAGCCTATTATGATTGCCACCTGCGCAGTATAATTTGATGTTTCAGTGGTTTGATGTTTTGTATAGCCTACATTCATTGCGATATCTCAAGATAACATGCCGTAGTTAGGATTTTGCTGATTTGCACTACTAGTACCGTGTTATTAGTCAAGTCAGAATCCTATGTATGACGATGTATGAGATGCATGCATTACATTATATTTTAGATACTATGCCATGGTAGTTCGTTTGGTATAATTAAAGGCATTCCACGTCTACCTCGTAATAATCATTTTGTAGCGTTATAAGTCTGTATGAATGATTATTTACAGCAGTCGTGTTGGTGGCCAGTGAAAACCCGTTTTTGCGGACTACATTGTTGTCAAGGACAAATAACCGTGTTGTGGAGTTTACGTTTCGCGAGCGTCTGAGACGGCATCAAATATCGGAGTGTCGTACATTCGAATACGAGAGTCGTGTTCACACATATTCTAGAACGTCTGAGACGTCATCGATCGGACAGGTTGTGAGAGTCGAATACGAGAGTCGTGTTCATATATTCCAGAACGCCTGAGACATCCGTCATCAGAATTATTTCGCTAAAACGTCGAGAACGTACAGTGGTTTCATCGTACAGGGCGAAATGTGTCCGAGTCAACGTACGCCGAGCCATACGATTTCGAGAGACGCGCCGTCAATGTATTTACGAACGTCGCAGACGAACGGAATTGCAATCCCATTAGATTTCGGCGGTCGCTATTAGTCTACCTGTATTTGTGTCGCGATTTACATACTGGGGGTATATTTGTACTTAATACAATTTTGTATTACAACACTGATCGTTTTTTACTATCATTGGTGTGATTTGGCATCAAGGCATTCACAGTGCCGCTACAAATTATTGTAGTATCGCTCATAGGCTGTTCGCGGGGTTTAATTTCGCCCGCCCCTATACATCTATATTCGGTGACAAAGCTGAAGTGTTAATTTTACAATAATACAATAAAATAAATGTCAGATAAAATTTATAAAACCAACTCTTTGCACTTTTTAGCATATTTTAGTGCCAGAATATATTTGATGAAAAAATATCGTTACGGTTGCAGAGTCACAAGTTTCATTTAATGTTTGATCTGGTTGGACACCTCAGCTAATATTTAATTTAGGTTTTATATACGTTTTAATTGTTCTGTAGCAAACCGCTACTTAGTGAGTTGTTAATGATGCGCTAAACTGTTAATTCTTTGCAATACGTAATTATATGCCAATTACAAGTTCTTACAACTACTCGCGGTACGTTTCAGCATATTTTCGTCCTCGAGTGTATCCAACAGCTGATAGCTTCAACTAGAGCCCCTAATTATCCTCGTACAATATTACAAGGAATAAGTTCACGATATGGAATAGAACAATTAGCTAAGTCCTCTAGTGTGCGAGGTAACTGCGCAAGTGTGATATATGCTTCAGTAGTTTTATCCCACAGTATGTAAATGTTAGCATCGTGAAATGTCTTTCGATCGTTTGCAAACCATGAAGATGCAATGTTATGCACTAATTATTTAATGAAGAAAATCCTACAACCAAGTATGCGCAGTATTGAAATATTTCAATTTGGAAACCAGAAGCGTTATAACTTGGTGTGAACGGAAAACTTAACATTGCTACGAAAACGTGTTTGAAATTTGGCCTCAGTAGGCGTCACAATATTTGCGGCTGAGATCGTTGTGTAAGAAGTGCGACGGAGCCCTCGGATGAGAGGGCAGTCGTGTCTGTCGTCTGTGTCGTCGATGTTCGCGAGCTTCATTAACCCTATCCACAGACACCGTTCACGCTTGTCGTTGATATAAGGGAACAGACTTTAGAAGCGTTCTCGTTACAATGTGTATGGGACGAAAACAACACGTGGGTTGATTATATGTGGGGGTCTGAGATTTATTAGACTTGTCAGAAAAGTACTATATTACTACACGTAATACAATAAAGAATGTGCAACGAAAAATCGCCTGACTGAACAAAACCTGATAATCCACGGCATAAAACCATCTCATTGAACATAAACCGTCTGGCTTATACCAAAAACAAACGGCAGTATTACACCGTTAATTCATATGCAACTTGGAAAGGATAGGCATTGAAAAAGGCCCGATTTCGAGAGGAAGTGAGCTCATGCTCAATGACTATTTATTAATATAGTCATGATATTAGATTTCATCACAGCGAAGCAATGAAAAACCATTGCATAATCAAAATACTTCAATATTTTATAAGGAAGCGAGTAGGGGGTGTTGTTTTGAAAAGTTTGCCAACATTGACAGTGTCGTGGCAACACTAACGACGCCTCCTAATGGATGTTACACAGGTGTGTGTGTGCGTTATGAGTCATTCTGATAGGGAGTTTATTAGGTGATATTCCGTCCTAGGGCTTGTATTATTTGTAATGGCGTTTGACATTACCTTGCACCCAATTTACACTTCAGAGGATTGTGAATAGAGACAATTTAATATCACTTAGAGGTGCTGCAAAGAGGAGTCTCGTTCGGGAAGGCAAAGTTTTGTAAAATGTAATTGTGCGTCAATGGGATGTAAATGTAATCGTTGTAAATGTTAAATATATAGAACCATGTCAAATGCAATCAACATTGTCACACTAGTCTTAATTGTTGTAATAAATTTTGATTTATAATTATAGTGGTAAATAGTGAACTCGATTAGTCTCAAGTTGTATGTTTTGTTAAGTAAATATAATGATAAGTTAATATCAGGCTGTGATTATCAAAGGATCACCACGACATTGTGGTATAATGAATACCGTCGAATAAAGTATAATGTTCATGTTCCAGTTGCTCATATCGTCAAATCCATTTCAGGAAATGTGCAATAATTTTTGTCTAAATCTCCAGGAAATTTCCTGGCTTTTTTCAGGAAATTGCAAATCTCCTGATTGAACCAGGAAATATGCAAGTTCCCTGAAAAGAATAAGAAAATAAGCACATTTACTGCAATTGTACATTTACTGTAACATATAGAACAGTCAATAGTTTTGTGTGGTCGTATTTCCGGGGCGACACATTGTGTAACAAGTTTATACACTCGTTATCGTAACTGCGGGACCATACGAGAGGATTACATCGGTAGACGTATCATAACTTCGAGCAAAGCTTAGTGTTTATTGAAAGACATCAGTTAGTCGCTGCGAAGGGTCTTTGTGGCTTGTACTGGATTCAATGCCAGTTTGATCCTGTTCCCACGAACAGTGGCTGTTGCGTAATAAGGTTTTCGGCAGGGTCTTTGTGACAATTGCACAGTATATCGATTATATTCTGCACGCTACCGTGTAATTTTAACGAATCAACCAAACACGGCGATAACTTTTCTCAGACGTCTGCTGTTTACACTTCGTAATTATAATAAAAACCTGCGTATATATTCACGAACAGTTCGTATGTATAGATCTGTAATAGTTCAAAGAGGTAAAAGATGTACCGAACAGTTACTTATAGCATATAGCCATAAGTAATACTTTCAGTTACTGTGTTAGTTTTGTGAGGTAAATCGTTTACTATTTCACCCAAGTGCAAGTTCTAAGAAGCTATTCTATTCCAACGGGTGTGTTATAGATTTATACACGATTTATTCAGTAATACAAAGTAATACGTATAATTTACACCGTGGTCAAACCGTTTCATACAGTTTGTCCAATGCAGTTCTCCTATGCGCTAACTTGGTCTATTTACTATAGGATACACGTCTGGTTAGCTTGTCAGTAAAATTTATATTTACCATGTACAAACTACAAACATTACAAATGATTAATACAAAAAAACGTGATGAAACTTAAATGAAGTATATGAGACGTGAATATTATTGTTGATAATTATATATTAAAATAGAATGTGCGCGAAAGTAGCTCATAATTATGTATATATGTGGATTGTCGAGTTAGCCATATCGTATAATATGAAAAGTGAAGGTAACACCTTATTGACTAACTAAGGTTATGATTAAAACAAGCTTTCGTATACAGGTATGCTTCATCGGGTGAAATTACCTGTTGTATCAATTTTGTAGTAAGTGGACCCTCATAAAACTAAAATAACAAAAGCCAACAATTATTCTAAGTTACTATTTCATGTTATATTATAGCTTATGTAAGAGTGACTTTTATAAAAGACGTTTTATTCGATTATTTGTACCAATCGATATACAGCATTAATTATATATGTAATGGATAGTTTATATCACTAAAATAAATATTTGAATACGTGATTTAACACGCTATGTATATATTTTGAATGAGAACAGCTTGATATGTAAGCAACATCAAAAAATAGAAAATAAATAGCTGAAAATTAATGTGGATGTTTGTCGAAAAAACAACTACGCTCGCATGCGGCTGCACCCGGTTCTACTAAAAGGGGCAGCTATTGCATACTTCAGTCTAGGCTATATTTATCAGCCTCGCACTGGGAATGTTCTATACTACTCAAAATTAATTAGGGATTACCCATGAAAGGTATATATAATATAATATATTGGTAATAGCCTGTACGATAACAAGTTGTCATTGAAAGCATGTGAGCATCAATTATGTACCAGTTTGTTCCCCCCCCCCCCAAGTTATATTATAATGAGTACCTCAGGGACGAGTCCATCGAGCGTCTATACGCCGCCAGATCTCCTGACCAGCCTGAATTATCGAAGATAATTGACCATTATTGGTGACCCACCTTACTGATAAATAACAACTTCACTTTAGTCTGCAAAGCATGGCCTGCGATAGCTGACCGTTTGCCTTCACAAGAACCTAGCAGTTCCAGGTCTAAGTTGACCAGATCTTACGTAGGCGTCATGAAGAACGTGTTTTTTCGTCATCTTAAGGTTAAGACATGATGGAGCATTACCACCCAATCGGGAAATATAATAGAATCAAATACGTAATAATTACTGCTATTGTTTTTGACGATTAATTAATTTTATATAAAAATTACAATTTTAATAGCAGACTGATCTAACCATCATAAAAACGCTCCTATGATTAAGCAAGGAAAGGTGTTATGGCGGCGAGACCTATTAGCTCATCCAATCGATCACTGAGCAGCTCTACTTCCCCACCATCCAATCTTCCCTCTAGCCGTGGCGCACCTCTCCCCGAGCAGTGGACTGTCCCAAAGGAGTATAATATCGAGATGAAAGACAATTATAAGGTAAAAATCCAACTAAATACTGCGGTGAATAGCTTGCACTGCCCGTAACTAATAACATTTATACCATAATAAAATTAAATGCAACTTCTGTAAGATTTTTTCTTTGTCACAAAACATTTTAAAGATTTACTGCACAACACTTTATCAATCGCGTACGTAATACGCTATAGAATTTTGGTACATAACACGTCTCTTTTATATTTTTTTATATTATTTTAAAACTATTTTCAATATTATTTTTATTCTTATTACCAGTAGGTTCTCTCCCATTTCAGAACTGGAAACTGGACCTACAAGCTCAAATAACGGGCCTGTGGCAAAATTTGGTACGACATGGTTGATCTATTTTTCAAATGAAATATCTTATACGCTTGATTCACGATTAGTGTTTACGTTTGTATTTATGAAATACCCGTACGTAACATCCGACAAATATCGGTTTCCACGGCGCAAATTATTTTTATAAGTTATAAATTATAACACTAGAACGAATCATAATCATCACAAGTCTTGACTAATAATAACTAGGCAGAGGCTGAGCAGTATTGCTCAGTGAACTATCATCTATAGGCCTATCACTTATTAACCTGGGAACCTTAATCTGATTATTTCACACTCGTTGAAATACATCAGTTGAACAATGCAAAAAATTGATATTAGTCAAAAATTTCGGGAAATGACTGAAACAGGCTTTTCACGAAACAAGCAACTTTTCCCTGTAACACAAGCACTCCACATCATAAAAATTTAAGGTATATGATATTTCAGTTGATAGAATTGAGCGATAAAAACGCAATTAACTGTTTGTGCTAATGCCTAACCGTAATAAGTGAAAAGTAAGCGATCTAGATGTTATTTCAGATAATAGGCTGCTGTTTGGGTGTTACATAACGAATATGATGGAAACGTTTCATGCATTCTAATTCTGTTGTAATCGGTTGTCCGGGAATTTTGCTGAGCAAACTTCAGGGTGTTTAGAATGCTGCTGTTCATCCAGTGATTGTGAAAGAGCGGAAACACTGATGTGTGATGCCTTCGTGACAATCTCTTCATTGGTTACCGATAGCTACGCGTATCCAGTTTATTGTAGGCTACTTGTCTACATTTACCTTGCTTTAAACGGTGAAATTGCTAACTAATGTGTAGTTTAAAATTGGCTACGTGCGACCGTAGGTGCTTTATGGATTTGGGCCCTAGGGTATGGACCAAAGTTCCGTACAGCATCAAACGCACTTAAAAATTTTTAGGCAAAATCTAGAAACATTTTTTTTACGATTGGCTGTATCGCGCATTTTTTTTTCTTTAATTCATGTTGTATTTCATATAGAGTTTTCAGGTTTTTTTTATTGTACAGCATGAGATACTTGTTTATTTCGTGTACTCTATAAATATATTACCATGACCATTTGGTCAATATTATAAATCTCGCATCAATACCACGAGATATTTACTAGCCTATGTTAAAAGGTCGTGTAATGGTACAAGTACTTTATAGAGCTTTTCCATGACAGAAAATGTGTATAAAAATCTTAATTCACAGTGGTGTATCAAATGGTGGTCCTCATTGGTGATATTTATTAGACGATGGTACTCATTAATAGATAAAAAAGAAAGTACAACATTTATGGAGAGCAAGTATCAGCTATTCATGGGTCTCAGAGGCGGATTAAAATAAATGTTTATGACAGCTATTCAGCGCAAATACAATCCTAACTATATCAATATACGTAAAATGAAGTGATGTTAACTGTAATCTAGTCTAAACCCAATTAGTTGAGGAAGGGTAAAAAATGCGTAAAAAATGCAAACATATTCCAAAAAATCTTTTCAGCGAACATCGTTACAAGAATGTCCTCATCCCGAAATGTCTACTATGGAGATGAAAAGGGACGAACATAAACGGCGCAAATAGACCACACACATCAATAAACTTAGTTCCCAATACACTAACAACTACACAACTGTATTCATTATATTTTTGCTTGAACTGCGTGACTTTGTAATTGCAAATCATTCCCATTCCCCAGTTTGCAAGACTAGCATCATCTACTCGACGAGCAAAGCGACTGAAAGTAGCAGAATGAACATGGGTGATAAAATACGACGAATAAAAGTAACAGACATGCACAGGCGTTCTGTTATTGCGCTATGGTTAACTATGATATATATATATATATATATATATATATATATATAATGGCGGAAAGACACCAGACATTTTTGGCGATAAGAGTTATCAGTTGTCAATGTTCAACTCTTCTGTTAAAATTTCGGACTGCATATTCTTGTACCGTGAGTTTACTGTAATGCGGTATTCTGCAGAGTAGTCCCTAAGTTTCCCCTTCCTACCATATTATATGTCTAGACTCTAGAACATCTGTGTGCTCCGCCATTTTCAATGCATAAAATCATACGTCGCCAAGTTCTGTGTGACTTTTTTCTAAACATAGGTCAAGTTATTGTTGCAAATGCAGCGGTTATAGTGGCCGTTAATTCCTCATAAGAGATTTTTAGACAAGTAGATAATGAGATGGACTTATGGACCTCCCTGTATATGGACGTAGCATATGTATAAAACTGAACTAAATTAGAACGAAATTCTTTTGATTTGAATTGGCTAGTCATAGCGACTTAGGTGTAAACGATATTCAGGAGCGAATAATAGCATTTGAACTTTCCGCAACCGTCAGCTTGGTTCGTTGTTAACACTTGCAGCAACTTCGGTGTCTACTGGGATATCACGAATTCCCAGCTAAGCCACTTGTTATTACGCTAACACAGCAAGGAAGACTGGATGACAAGGCTGTGTTTAGTGTCTGGTAATTGGCAAATATACGTCTAAGGCCGAAGATTGCCATAGCGACTACATAAAATAGCAAAAAATATAGTAGTATGGCGGCTAACTCGTATAAAAAATAGCATATACGATGGATAGTCAATGGAGTCAATGGTAGACGAGTCGGCCATTCAGGCTAGCGTTTAGTGAGGACCTATTGATATACTCAGATAAGTGTGTATGTAAACGACGGAGGGAAAACAAGCACCGATAGTGTCGCGGTGAGCGCGAACAATAAGGGAGTGCTCACCGCGATCCTTAACGAGCTGAAAATGACGTGAGACGATTTCATTACGATTACCGATAGGCTGCAGAACGCGGAGGAACATCTCTATAGGTATAAACATCGAGTGGAGGAGAGAATGAACATGTCTGAAGAGGAGTTGAAGGCTATGTGGTCTAAACTGGCCGAGTATCGAGAGACTATCCATGAGTTGGTAAATGAGAGGAAGGTGATGCGACAGTAACACGGTGAGATGAAAGAAGAAATTAAGGGTCGGCGAGCCAAATCTATTGACCAGGAGGCGAGATGCCGCAGAAATAATGTGATGATTAACGGCATACCAGATGAACGTAACGAGGACTGCCGCGTAGAAATATTGAACTTTATGTGCGACCACCTGATGATGCAGCTGGTAGCACACGACAGGCCATATTCTGCAACAATTCTGAAAAACAACCGGACAGAAGGGTGTTACAATAATCTAGCCATGGGGTTATCAGCGAATGAACGAGTGCAGCGGCTGATGTCATGTGAGAGAAAGGGGCGGATGCGACGAATATAATGAAGCTGACAGAAACACCGTTTGCAAACGTCAGTCATATAATAGCTCAAATGATAGATGACTATCTAACACGATTCTAAGATTCTTCGATAACGGAATAGCTACCGCAATCCTCGTGCCGATGGCAATTAAAGATGGTGGCGGAGAGACGTGTTTACGACGACAAAACGTCACCACGGATACCATATTGTACTTCAAGACGGTTCAACAAAATGACATGGTCGACGGTATCAAACGCGGCCCATATGTCCAGAAGAACAAGTAGAACGAACGAACCGGCGCCACCAAATAGGAGAACAATGTCACCGTGAACGCGGAGTAAGGCTGTTTCAGTGCAGTTATTCTGTCGGTATGCTGACTGAAACTCATCGCATAAATTGTTCATGGAAAATGCGGCCCATCATTACGTGCTTCACGGACTTAAAAGATTGAGACCTCGTAAAAACCAATGTGGATCGTTAATATGGTAAACCGTTCTTTCTGTATGCCAATTCCTCACGAGAAATCGGCAGTGCATACGCGAAGCTGATGCCCGACATAAAGGCGGTTAATAGACGGGTAAACCCAATAGCCTGCCTACCCTGCGCAGGTGATCGTTAAATGGACGATGGTGAAAGAGATTTAGGGGGAACAATCAGGTAAGCTTAATGCTGAACCTGGAATATCGACGGTGGACTGATTTGCATAATAAAAACGAATGGATCATCTGAGACAAAACTTTTGATATGTATCAATGAGCCATGGATTCCCAAGAGTACGCCATTATGCTTACCCCAAAATTATTGAAAAGGTGCCACGAAAGAAGCGTCTAACACCCAAAGGCACAGTGGTGGGGTTGTATTGATTTACAAGAAGGGTTGTATTGAATTACAAAAAATTCAAAGGGTGATATCTATTCTACATAGAGGCTAAGACATCTGTGGTTTAAGCTAGAAAATTATTTTTTCAATTTACAAAAAATACATACCATACGCAGTGTATATACCACGAGTCGACTCCTCGCACCGTGATATCTCAATACAGTGGTTCGATGCTACAGTAATTAATATAAAAACACATAGTACAAGGCAATGATAACGTAAATGTTACTGTCACTGATTTTTAATGCCCGAACCGGAACTAAAAATGATAATAACGATAACGATAACGATAACGATAACGATAACGATAACGATAACGATAACGATAACGATAACGATAACGAT